>SNQJ01S0063202.1:6348-47528 GCA_010110895.2 Picea sitchensis
GTTCAAATAGAAACGTGAATATACAAATGATTATAAACAATCTATATACAATTTGCAAGGTTTACTTGAAATCTTGTGAAATGAATATTCGTAATAGTGTTTCTAACTAAGATAAAGAAAGAACATAAATCTTTTTGTTTTTTGAATGTTTAAAGATTTAAAACTAATAAATACTAAGCAAATACAATTGAAACAATGATACAGAAACAATCAAAAGCTAATTAATGCAATCATTGTTTCATTAATAAATAATTAATAAAATAACACACACACTAACCTGTTGTTGATCAACAAAATTGAGTTGATCTCTCTGTGTTGTTTGAGCTCTTGTTTGTCCTACTTTTAAGGGAAACCTATAACAGAACAATAATAGTACTTCTTGAATAAATTCAAAGAAGTGTTTGATATTTGGAGTAAATTAATAACATTAGGAAGACAACTAATTAAAAATCATGTGATCTTAAGATAATTAATATTTAAGAATGAAAGAAAACTCAATTCTGAGTATTGATATTATCCATCATTTAACATTATAAATAAATTCAACAATAATCAAATGATCGATCGATCACACATACAAAATGAAATGACCTGGATTATGGACAACATCTAAATATACCATATGATGACAAGGCTAAAGCTAAATCAACGATAATAATATCTCACACAGGTCTACATCCAACGGTGAATTGCTTTCTCATATCAATTCCCAAAATTACATGTCCATATTGTAGTCCTAGAAGAATTTTTTGGGATAATAGACTCTTAAAGATTGAAAAAATTAATATATAAATGATAGCATTTAACCATGTATTGATAAAACAGACTAAAGCTAATTTAAATCAATGCATAATCAATTATTCAAAGAATATGAAGATATTATAATGAAAATAAAACTATTTTACTCACAGTACAAAAGCCATTAAGCAACCTGGAATTCCATATTCTTCTTTGAAAATACTCGTCCATTCTCCCAAAGATTCCAACCATCCATTACTCCATTTAAAAAGTAAAAAAATTTACAAAAGAAATAATATACAAAATAGAAAGGATCAGAATCCTCCTCTCCATTTCTTAGATCTATGGCTCAGAACTTTCTCATATATTTATACAATGAATGAACAGTCTGGGCATCACTAATAATTTCTGCCACCTGAAATTTTCCTCGTAAAGAGACACCAATATCTCTCAAATCGTGCATTGTTTTGAGAAAATCATCGCATGTAAGCTAAATGGGTCCATTTTGGAAATGGGTTGTCAATCGTTTCTTCATATTCCTCATAGTTTGGCTGCAATCAGTCCTGCAAAGTCGTCTGTCTGTTCTTGACGCATTTCCAAATTTTATCTGTTGTTGCTCATAAATTTATTTGCAACAATCCAATATTATTTTTGGATCAATCATCTTGAACGTATTTAAATAATAAAATCAAGCCATGATCAGATCTGTACCAAATAGCTGATAATAGAAACCTATGAAACAAAAAGAAACCTAAATTAACAACCTAAAAATTGTGAATAAAACAAAATCTAAAACAATAAAATAAAAAGTGAATTTAAACTAACTATAAGTTCTAAACAAACATTGTTTATATTTTTCTTTCAAATATGATCTTAAAATTCTAGAAGTTTCAAGTTGATGGAGAGAAGAAAAATATTAATTTTGGGTTTTCACAAAATCAAACAATGATAGATAATTATTTTTTTATTATTATTTTATTTTTATTTTGAAATGAGATGCAAACTAACAAAATAATTTAATTAATTAAACCTACCAAATGATTTTGTGAAAATGATTGTTAATGAGAAAAAGGTAAAAACATAATCATAATTTAAACGAAAGTAAAAGTTGATAAACATTAAGGTTTTGGTTTAAATTAATATTTCTATATTCGTCTCTCCCTCATTCCAATTTGATCAAATGTGAACAAATGTCATAGAAAAGATGTGTCATAAAAAACTGTCAAATTATGAAGCTCGTCCATCAACATTAAAACTCTATAGAAAGAAAAACGAAATGGCATTTAAATTTCATGAAATTCAAACCAAACAAAAGAAAAGAATATTAAATCAAACCAACCAAGATATTATTTGATGAAGTATTGAACCCATTATTCAAAATAGTCAAATTTGCTAATGAACAAAAGAATGAACACATAATCATAATTTAAACGAAAGTAAATAGTTGATAAAAATTAACATTTTTGTTTAAATTGAGATTTCTATGCTCGTTTCTAAATTTTGACATATACTCTTGTAATGAATGTCTCATACTATAGTGAATGTCTTAAGTTTGTCTCAAAGAAAGCCAAGGTATGGAACTATTTGAAAATGTTGATTATGTAGCTCATTATAATTATCAAGTTTCTAATGGGGCCTTTAAATTTTGTAAAAATTTAGGGGGAGTTGTTGGGGCCCAATAGGTCAATATGTCTATCGTGGTACCCTCAGCCTGCAAATGTTCTATCAACTCATCATGCTGAGTGACCATAACTTGGCTAGTCTTCGAAATCTGGTTGAGCAGATCGAGGTTATCCTGAAGCTGTTTAATTTGCTATCGATCGCTAACCCTAATTTGCTCAAAATGTGGGCTCATTTTGTTTCTGATAGTCTGCTATGTGGCATATATCTGATTTTGCAAGTGTTCTACCAATAGGAACTTATGTCGTAGTTGTTCGGTCAAATTGTCCACCGACCATTGATTGGCAGTGGCAAAAAACCCTAAGGAACCTGCAACTTCCTTTGCAAATTCTAGACCATCCTAGTCATTCCCTTCATACACCAGTCTTTTCCTTTTAGTTATGACTCCATCCTTTTGGTGAGATTCTCTTTTCATGATGGCTTTATGTTTCTTACTAAAGAAGAAATTTGAAGGATAAATATGATCACCCACAAAAGTGATTTCAGAATTAGGATTTCTGAAGCTAGTCTATAGAGGGGTTAATGATGCAATGGGAGAGTCGATTTCAGTGGAATGTTGTTATCCTATTGTATTGGGGGTGCCAATAGGATTTGTTGGTGTTGAATGAGAGACAATTTTGTTCTGGATTCATGAAGGCCTCAAACCATGCTGTCACCTGTGGATCATTTAGTCCTTATAGTGGCATTTTTATCTCCTGAAATAATACCTCTGGGCTTTTGGGGACCTTTTCGGCTTTGGGTTTAGAGGAGGAGCCCGGCGTAGATCTTGTATACTTAGCTTCCGATGAAGGAGGCATGGCCATGGACTCTCCCTACAATATCTTTGGCATACTGTTCCTCCTGTGTTTTTGAAATATGAGGAAACCAACTTGTTGGTCTGGGGGTAGGGTCAGGAATATGTTTAGGAATTCCTCATAAGACCTAACTCCCCTAAATATTTCATCATACAGGGAATTCTCATGCATGTGCCACTTCATGCTGAAATGAGCCATATGGTTTTCCACTATCTTATGTGGATCATGTTTCTTGAACTTGATGTCAACCAATTTAACATCCTCCAGAGCCACGACCTCAACTTTAGAGTGGCCAAAATACAATAATGTAAACATGCCAACTTGAATGGGGAAAGTATTCCATATCTTTTTCTGAGATGCTTTCATCTCCTTGCTAATACCTCCTGCCACTATCTGGTATGCCACTTCTCTGCACACCAGCCTGCTAGGTAAAAATTGTGAGAGAGCATGAGAGGGAACCGAGCAACCAAAAAC
This sequence comes from Picea sitchensis, assembly GCA_010110895.2. NCBI lineage: Eukaryota > Viridiplantae > Streptophyta > Pinopsida > Pinales > Pinaceae > Picea > Picea sitchensis. The sequence continues at coordinate 10,035 of SNQJ01S0063202.1, forward strand.
TTTGATGTAGGAGAAATTATCCTCAATGAACCAATCTGCGAGCTTGCCTAGGTTTCCCATAATTCTCTTTGAAATCTCAGGAGGCAGGTGACCATAAATGGCTATGTGAATAGGTACTACGACATTGTGGCAGATTTCATAAAAGAAATCCTTAGCTTTCTCCTCCCATAACTTGGAGTGGTAAAAGTGATTAGGTTCAGAACTGGTCGGGGTCCAACTCCAGTTCATCAATGGAAAAGGGGTCATGAAGCATATGGCATCCATAACATATGCAGACATGTAAAAATGGGCAGGATGCCCTTTTGATTTCATTGCTTTATAATCAGTGATTTCCTTGGCCAAATTATCCGACAACATTTTGGCCCAATTGAAAGTGTAACCCTCAGCTACCTCGTCCATGATGGATACCCATTCCACCAAGAAATGTGTAGGGCTCTTCTTCCTAAACAGACGATAGAGCATCATGGATACATACAACATATGAGCATCTAAAGACGTTGTGGCATACGTACCATAAGCGTCGGTTCTGAATTTCTCTGGATGTCCCCACCAGGTCCTGATTATATCATGCCCACTCCTGGTGTATTGGATGCACTCTTTTCTCTCGAAATATAGAATGAATGAGAAATTGTAAGTATATTTAGGAGTAGAAGAGAGTTTATACATTACTTGCATATGTTCTAGTCAGAAAGAGTCAATGGCAACCTGTTGGTGGTTGTTGATGCTCCTGGTTTGGATGTCAACATGTTCCAAGGTCCAACTTATCATATCATTGTAAGGCATGATTCTCGATCGTGCAACTATATTTTGCAGCTCCGACTGTGCTATATGTCTAATCTTATCTGCATAACAGTCATCTTCTTCTTAGGTGGAGTCTTCTGGACAGTTGATGATTTCACGTTCCAGGATCTCAAAAAATTGTGTCCAAGTTTTAATGGTGTCTGCGACTCGCGGAGTAGTGTCTGAAAGAATGTCTGCATTCGGGTTTGAATCCTCTCCTACTGCATCAGGATTTTTTTCCATTTTCCTCAGTGCCATAATATTTAAGGAAACATAGTGAGATCACCTATTACAAGGGAAGTCCGTGAGTTTTTCAATAGATAAAACTGCTAATTGCGAAAGGTGAAAATGATTTTGAAATTGAAGTGATTTTATTCAAACAAGAGTTTATCGATTTTTGTATAGACTCACTAATGAAGAATTTATTACCCTCAATGGAATTGACTACCTAGCGATCCGTAATATTCGTTCGAAATCATTACCTTTAATCGATCATAAATTCCCTCGATACTTTGATGGTTCGCGTTCGGGAGCTTTGGATGTGACAAGGTGGAAATCTCCCGAATCCACTGAGTAGTTAATATTTAAATTATCACTTTTACAACTTAATTAAACGTGTTTTAAAACGTTGAATTAACTTCAAGTGTTTCGGAAGTTCAGACTTTGAGGGTTTTGAATATAGTTTATGATAAATTCCTCGGAATCCAAAACAGCGAAGTAAATAATTACGAGTAATCTTCCTTAAGTCTTAATTAATCGTGTTTAACTTTTGTTGTTAAATGATTTATTAATTACTCTTTACTCTTTGAAAAGTTCAATGCTTCAACATTTTGAAACTTCGGTGATTTGTGAATTCACTCTTTGTTAAAATCCCGAAGGGTCGTCTCCCGGAGTGACGTGGCAGATATGATGTCATTCTAGATGAAGTGTCGAGAAGGGATAGGTGCCACGTGTCGCTCGAGAGCATGTGAATCATCTAACAAAAACTTCAAAAGTAAGTGCCACGTGTTAGCTTATGAAAGATTTAAAATACATGTGTCCTATGACTCTTGTCTGTGTGTTCTTTAGGGTTTATTGTGGGCTGTTATTTTCGGGTTTTGGAGCTTCAGGGTTTTTATCGTTTAGACTTGTGGGAACATCCGAAGTGCGGATCTCCAAAGTGACCATTAGGGACTTATTCTTTAAAACTCAGGAGGCTCCAGAACTACATAGATTATTAAGATAATTTGATCAATTTAAGGGAACTCATCACTGACAGATAATGTACATGCTTTATTATTAAATGAAAACTAATGAATTTGATTCAAAATTAAAATGCCAAGTTTTGTGTAAAATTTTATTCCTAAGAGGCGAAAACTATAAAACTCAAAAGTTCAAAATTGTGTGTGTTCCAACATAGTCTCCATCTGGGATTGTGGCTCCCTGTGAGACACGAAAGAACAATAGACCAAGTGCCTTTATTGGGTAAATGGAGTCATTATTTCTTTTTGAATTTTTTTTGTAGTTTTACTCAAGAATTAATCATTCATAGAAGAACGAACTTAACCAAATCTCGAGAACCTTCGAAACATACTCAATTAATTGCTCTCAAGTCAAGCTATTTAAAATTTCCTTTTCTTAAAACTGATTCTAGAATTGTTTAAGATAATCAAGACAGCTTTAATTAAAATATTAGACTCAGACCAACTTTGTTTGCATCAAGGCTAAGTAGATGTAACAATTTATTTTAGGGAGTCCCTAGTTGGTTCATAGTGTAAATATCACCAGAGAGAGAACTAGAAGACAGAGTATGTTATATGGATATGTATGAAATCCTTATAGATATCATAGATATTGATTCACTGCCAGCGAGCCTGTTCAGTACCCTGGTGAAGTTATCCACTTCTCCCATTGAATTTCCTTGCACCACTTCAATCAATACTTTTGTACTTTGTTGAGATGACAACAATCATATTATGAATTTTCTTTCATCATCTCTTTTGGACTAGATGGGGGAAATCAAATTATGAATTTTCTTTCACCATATGTCTTATATTTTAACATTTTGAAGTGGGGGAAATCAATCTGTATGTATCATACAAGGGATGATATCTGTTTAAATTTTTTGAAAAGAAGTTTTGTCAACGATTTTGAGAATACTTTGAAACTAACTTTCTTCCAATTTTCAATACACCTTTGCCTATAGGGGAGAAATTTATGGGAATATTAATCTTTTTAGGGATCAACCTTGAGAAAATTAGTCAATTTAAAGTCTGATAAAAGAGATAAAATTATTAGGATTAGCCTAGACATACTTTTTCAATTGAAATCAAAGGAGGATAAAGATTTTCGCCTATCCTTATTTTTAAAATATTTTTTTGAGTTCCCAGAGTCAAGGTGAGATTCTTTCTTTTATGAAAATTAAGAAAGGATAAAGGAAATCTGAATTGGATAAGAACTTGGCTATAGGAAAAAGTAACCAAATGAAGATTCAGAAGACCTGACACAAAAATCCCAATGCCACATAAGTTTGCGTAATTAATTCAGACTTTCTTCTAGCTTGTTTATTATTATTTTATTTTTAATTCATAGATGGCTTCATAATTTTATCAGTATGACCATTTAAGATGTAATTTTATACTTCTTTTATTTTTAGTTCAGGTGATGGTATTATTACGAGTGAAAATTTCTTCCCATTTGTTTTAAAGAATTCCTTAAAAAATCTTATTTTGAACTGAAAAGGTGGGAACTCATACCTCGTTTTCCTTTTGAACTTTCAATTAGGCAGATCATTAATTCATCACATGTTTTGAGAGAAACTAAATGTTTGTAAAAATGAGTGTCGGGTTCAGATGCATCCTCGCCTCTCGTTTAACAAGATATATTCTGCACAGGAATGAAATGTGAAATGTCAGAAAATTCCGTAGAATAGAGATGGAATGTGATATAGATGTTTTTATATATTTTTTTATGATGTTAAGCAAACATGATTTATTGAAAATATTTACAACAAATGATAAAATGACTTGGAAAATTTACAAAAGAAAGGAAAAATTGCAAATTGAAAAAAAAACAAATGCCAATCTAAACTAATATATACAATGGAAATATGAAATATGACTACTGCATGAAATGTTTAAAGTAACGTTCGTTGATATGAGCATCAAGGATTTATCCACCAATATTTTCTAGTAAGAAATATTTTTTCCCTCAACAGCTGCAATCTTAAAAGGCTAGTAAGAAATATTTTTTCCCTCAACAGCTGCAATTCTGAATGGCCCGAACCAGAGATGATCAAACTTGTCATGTTTCCCCTTATCTTCTTTCTCTAGCCTCCCACTTTAGTGTAAAACTAGATCAGCCAGGAAAAACTCTCTGCCTTAGATTTTATCGAAAATGGATTTTTATATTATCTTGGTACTTTTGAATTTTATCATCTACTTCCACCCTATTTTGTTGAACTTCGATGATTTGATTCATCCTTTTCCTGTTACGTCGTTTGTCTCTTCATTTGCATCCCGCCAGAGGTTCATCACAGGAAGAGAAAGATTGATAGGAGGGACAACGTCAATACCATAAAACAATTGAAAAGGGGACATACCTATATATTTCTTGGTGTTGATTTGATTCTCCCATAGTGCATACTTTAGGTGGATGTGCCAATATTTTTTATTTTACTTCAACAACACTTCTTTTTTTATATTCATTAGGCTCTTGTTAGACGATTCAACCAACCCATTTCCACGAGGATAATAAGATGTAGAATGACCTAAAACAATATTGTATTTCTAGCAGAAATTGATCATTGCCATAGACTTAAAATCTTGAGTGTTTTCAATGACTATTTTCTGAGGAAAACCAAATATCGATAGGATGTTTTCTTCCAAGAAGTTTATTGCTACTACTGAATCCGTAGAATTCCGAGTTGGAATGGATTCGACCCATTTCCGTGTAAAGTAATCGGTAATAGTTAGAATCCTTACATGTTGAGCACTTGATTGCAGATGGATTTCTTTGATTCCTAGGCCCCATTGTTGGAAGGGGATTCATCTTTTACTGGGATTAAAGATAGGGCAACGAGATTTTGCTTTACTAAAGGAACAGTTGGCACGAATTGTGTTTTGACCCTCAAGATTCAAATCGGTAAATAACTTTGGCCAATAATATGCATATCTTAAAATATTGTATGTCGTTTCTCTCTAGGCATGATGTCCTTTGCACACTCCTTCATGAAATCTTCATCAATGACGTCTTTTGTTTCAGATTCTTTCAGGCAACATAATAAGAATCCTAGAGGGTCTTTCCAGTATAGTTGGCCATCAATAATGCAATATTTAATTGCATGTAGCTTCAAAGTCCTTTCTTTAGACAGAATCATGTCATTTGGGCTTTGAAGGGTAAGGATATATGTAACAATATCACGATACCAGGTAGAGGAAGAAAAAATATCTTCAATCCAAATCGTAGGCACCTGATCTCCAATTTCCTCTATATCTAGGAGAGAAACATGTGATTCGAGGTTATTTATCCCTGGTGCTCTGAAATTTCATTCAGCTAATAGCTTTTCCAAGCCTTGACCTTTGACTAACTTGGTCAGTTTCACTTCTAGATCAAACTCTTGAATTTTTTCTAACCATCTAATCCTCTTCTTCCATCACTGTCTAGCTGAACCAAGATGTCTTTGATAGCATTTGTTGGCACATGTTTATTATTTTGGAATGCAATACATATGTTCTGAAAACCTTGAGATCCTTCACCATTGTGTAAGCTTTCTTCTCAAGTATATTGTATCTTATTCTGCATCCCCGAGGCTTTTGTTGAAGAAGGCTATTGGTTGTTCGAACTCCTTCTTCATTCTTTTGCAAGAGTACAACTGCAACAAGATAACTAGAAGTGAATGAGAAGATTAAGAATTCCTTAGTCCGGACTTCATAGTACTGGTGCTTCCCTATAGCTTTCTTGACACACATGAAAGATGCTTTATCTTTTGCATTCCATTTCACTTCGCTGTCCTTTTAACATATCTTTAATCATTTTGATTATTTCAGTAAAGTTGGGAATAAATCTTCTCAAAAAAGTCTTTTAAAAATATTGAATTTCTTTTATGTTCCTACGGATATTAATAATGTCAATAGCCTCAACTCTCTTAGGGTCAACTTTGATTCCTTCTTTTGATACTATATGGCCCAAAAGCTTACCTTCTTGCATAGGGAAAAAAATGTGATTTCTTGGGATTAACAGACAAACCAAACTTTCTGCATTTTTCGAAGGTCTGTCTGAGGTGCAACAAATGTTCTTCATTAGAGTTAGAAAAAATCGGTCAGACCATCTAGATAAATAACAACAAATTTGTATTTCTCACCAATGAACGCGATATCCATCGCTCTCTGGAAAGCAGTCTCTGCATTCATTAAACCAAAGGAATTTTATCATACATGCTAGTTCTCCATGGAGTAGTAAACGTAGTATTTTCTCTGGTTGCCTTTGAACAATTAATTTGATTATATCTGGAAAACCATCAATCATGGAGATCATGTTGTCCCCTACTACCTTCTTTAAAACATGGTCCATCTTTGGGAGCGGATAGTTATCTTTAAGAGACGATAGATTTAAGTTTCTGAAATCAACGCAACATCTTATTTCGTCATTTTTCTTAACAGGGACTAGATTGATACCCATTCAGAGTATCTGAGTGGAACTGCATGATTTTTGGCATTAAGGATCTTTAATTTCCCTTTCTATCAATCGTGGGTAGAGGTTTATCTGTCTAAGATTCTTCCTGAATGGTTTAATACCATGTTTTAAGGTAATCTTGTGTTCAATAACAAAGGTATCATAAGTTTTCATATCATCATAATACCATGTAAAGACATCTTTATACTGCATAAGTAACTCAACATACTTTCTCTTCATTTGGGTTGGAAGGTATTTTGATATTTTGACCATTTTGGGATCTTCATCAGCCTTGCCACAGCTTCTCAACTTCTAGTTGAGTCTGCAAGGTAGACTTTGAAGGTATGTCATCCTGGTCAAACAACCTTTCTAGTGGGATCAAGCCTTTGGGAATATGATTGTTCTTAAGAAAGAGCATGCAGTGATTTGCAATATTATCTTGGAATTTATTTGGGTTCTCCCCTTCTTGCATAACCCAAGCAAGATCATTTTGGTTTTTCTGATCTATGTGAGTTTCAGAAAACTCGTCAACCATTTCCATGAACTATTTGATTTGTTCATCATCTTTGAACACTTTCCAATGTTGAACATTGTCTGGAATCGAAGGTCTATGTATTTCGATGTGATATTTTAGTTTTAAGACAGTAGGCAATATGAAGGTCGCAACAACCTTGGTCAATGAATCAACTTGGTGATTTTCCATCCTGGGAATAGAGTGAATATTAAAGACGAGAAGAGTTCTCTATAAGATCACATGCACAATTCTTATATGATCTCAACCTTAGATGCCAGCTTGATATTTTTGTTTCACTTGTTTTACAATAAGCTCTACATCACCATAAACTATCAAACGTTCAATTTTTAACTTCCTTGCAACTTCTAATCTTAAAACCAGAGCTTCATATTCGCAGATATTATTCGTATAATCAAACTCCCATTGTAATCTATAAGGGAATAATATACCTACTACTTGGTGCCATGAATAAACCAATAACCTACCCTTCATTGTGATGAGGCACCATCGAAGAACATTTTCCACATTCTTCTAACATTTATGACATTTTTCTTGTAATTTCTATTTTATTTTATTTTCTTCTACCATTCTTCAAAAAATCATCATCTATAGATAATATACAATTTCCTAAGTCCTGATCAATAACATAGACTGGGTAATTATTAGGGTTTTGAGGGTCACTTACAAGATAATGCTTTACCTAGTTTCTCTGTACAGTCACGTGAATTTCCTACCAAAAATTGGGATTGTAGTGTAAGTTATGTCCAACTGAACCGATCCTCCTAAATTGGCACCCCAAGACCTGACAAAGCATGCTGTAATTTCAGGAACGTCAGCAACAAACGCCATCCATAAGGATACTTTTCACGGGAACTTGAGCAAGATTTACAACTACCAAATCTTTAATCGTACCTAGACACTTAACCTTTCTCAGAATCAAACGAGTACAAGTCTTGATAAGGTCGGGTAATTTCGAGGCCTAATTTTCCACATGATAATTTTAGGCATTGAAATTATGAGAGGCCCCCCAGTCTAGCATGCACCGAGTAAATGGTCGCATATATTAGTGTAATTGATCTAGGTGGATATTGGTTTTCACCCACCTATTCCACTTGGGATCCCACCATTGTTTCTTTCGATTTTTTAGTTTCCTTAATTATAACACAATTTACTATTTTGGCAATTTTTCAGGTCCCGAACTGGAGCCGCTTTTGAGGCCCTAACGATGTTTTGGTCATCCACCAGTCGCAAAATGACATCTTCATATTTTATGCCAACAATTGTATTCCTCGATAGATCTCTTCTAACGATGTATCATATGCGTCAAATGGAGATAGTATACCAAAGCTACTTAATTCACGAAATTGAGGGTACCAATTTTACCCCGACGAGGCCCATATCCTGGCGTTTCATCTCCTATGGTTAGGTTTTGATGTTTAGGGTTTCCATTGTTCCTAAATAAGAATAGGCCTTCGAGCTTCATTGTAACACAAAGTTTAGAGGCTTGTAGCAGCCACATCTCTCAGAGATAAGCTACCTACGCCCTAACTAGTTTATTTCTATTATGTCTGTAAACAACTTTCAGTTCTTTGATATTAATGAAATGAAGTTTTATTTCCATTGCATCTTTTGTATCTATGGTTATTTGTGTATTATTTTGCTGCGTCCTTGCATAAAATCCGTATCGCGGTATTAGAGAAGTCTTCTTTATCGATCCTTCTTGTGGTCCCCAACAAGGTCAGTGTATAAGGATTTGGGGCTCGATTTGGTTGAACCCTTGCAAGATCATCCTCACAAACCCTGATGGACCGCCCCATGGGGATGAAAAGAAATACGAGGGAGCAAGAGATCCTATCAAAATATTTTTTGAGGAGGCCCTTGAAAAAAAAATTAACGTGATGATGGATAACTTTGTCGAGATCCTTCAACGATTGCTCACTGGCGGCGCATCTGCATCCAACAACCACTCTGAGGCACAAACCCTTTTGGGTACAATAAGTAAACTTTGACATTCCCATATTTGATGGTCAAATAGATGCATGTCATAGATATATGGTTGAATCTATTAGAAGGATATTCTCGGTTCATTACTTCTTTTCGACGTAAGTGAAAATTATTTTTTCACTGCCAAAGCCACCCCCCATGTCAAGGACTGGTGAGAAACCTACTGTAGGAAAAAGGATGAGAAGGAATCCTCCCTATTCTCGGTCATATCCACTTGTAATTATTTTCCGATATTCCATCAAGGAACAGCCATTATCCTATGGGGAGATATGAGGACACGTACATAATAATGGACTATGTTGCGGCAGCAAAGGGATCAAGAGGTGCATGAGCTGACGAATCTATTCCATACCCCGTGCACACAAAAGTTGGGTATGAAATATTTGGAGAAAATTTTGGTGTTGAAGTACCGCATTGTCTACACAGATACATTTAGGAGGAAATGGAGTTCTTCGACATCCCCTCACTTGGTAATGACATACCGGTATGCTGCTGCCAAGATTGAGCAGAAATTCAAAACAGAAGAAGCGAGACTTTGGATTCGTAAATTAAAAGCGTTTAAAGGTGCCCCAAACCGTAGACCAAAGACAACCAGCGCATGGTGGTGGCTCAAGACAACCTTCCAAAGCCACAAGCAAAGAAAAACACCACAAAGATGAAGAAAGACATGGGAAAGTGGTGTGAGTTCCATAAGAGCTCCACTCACAACACAGTGAGTGTCGGGCCAAACAGTCACTGGTGGCCGAGATGAGGACTTTTGAATCGGGACATGCATGCTCCGACATGAAATCAGAACCCGAGAAGGGGGAAATGGACAGGGAAGAAAATCATTAATGCAGATCCCAACGCCACCATTGGCACCACAAATATCCAAAAGGAATAACTGGAAGATTCAAAGGAGGAGGAGCATCTCTTCCACTCACAACAAATGTAGGGGAAGGGTTCCCTATAGTTCATCGACAGCTGGAGCCAAAGAATCTCTATTTCACCACAGGTCGAAGGGTTACTGTGACCACAACAACACACACCACATCCGTAAACCATCAGGTGGCTTCACCGCGATAGATCTCCGCATCAACCAACAATGTCGCTTTCCCTACATAATCAAACATTCTACCAGCGAGGTATTATGCATTACTGTTCTCTTGATGTTTGTGGGATGTAGCTATTAGGCCAACCATACTTGTGGAAGTGACATGTTGTGTATGAGTCCCGACCTCCCATTATTATTGTTACTCTGGGAAATAAGTTGTACATGATACCAAAGGGTCCACCACCTGTCGATTTCTCTTTGGTTATTGTAAAACAATCCAGTAATCTCATTTCCAAAACCAAAAAAATTTGTTTTCCTGATGATCCGCTCTAAGGGAAAGAAGAAGATTGTGTCCACAACCTCCAGACAGGGCTCCTCCCCACGAAAAAAATGAATGGAAAAGATCACGGAGGAGTATTGAGACATCTTCACCACTGCTAGGGTGCCTCTGCACCGCCAGGTCAAGCACCCAATCGATCTGAACCTTGTGTGTTGCTTCCCAATGGACTAATATATCGACTCTCTGTTCTGGAGAATGATGAAATCAAGCGACAGATTCAGGATAAGTTGCAAAAAGGTCACATCCAGCCAAGTTCATCACCATGTGAGAGCCCAATATTGTTGGTGCGTAAGAAGGATGGGACTTGGAGATTCTATATTGACTATCGGGCATTGAACAAGATCACCATTCGGAATAGGTGTACCGATCCCATGGATTGATGACCTTCTGACCAACTCAAAGGGAGAAATATTTTAGCAAGATTGACTTGAAGTCCGGGTATCACCAGGTACCAATCGAACTGTCCGATGTGAAGATTGCCTTCAAATCCAAGGAGGGCCTTTTGAATGGTTGTTCATGCCTTCAGGTTGATGAATGCTCCCAAGAACCTTCACGAGGATGATGGACGACATATTGCGGCCATTAACAAACTCATTTGTAGTAGTGTAATTGGATGACATCCTGATCTTTCAGCCAGACTTGGGAAGAGCACCTCCACCACACCCGACCGGGTCCTCCAAACATTGCGGAAACACAAGTTGTGTGCCAATTTGGAGAAGTGCACTTTGGTGCCGACCCAATTTCAGTATGTGGGATACATTATTGATGAGCATAGTGCATGTGGATCCAACCAGATCCAATTCATCCAGCATTAGCCAGCCTTGAATACTCTAACAGAGCTTTGCATCTTTCCAGGTCTTTACAATTTCTCCCGCAAGTTCATGTTGGGATTCTCTCATATCACTTGGCCCTTGAGTCAAGCTACCAAGGGAGGAGCGAAAGAAAAATTCTTTTGGTCGGAATCTCAGAAGGTGTTCGCATAATTGAAACATCACCTCTGTTGCGCCCCAATGCTCACATTACTAGACTTGCAACAAACATGCCGGAGATCGAGACAAATTCCTTGACTATGCTATTGGGGCAGTTGTTACTCAAAAGGGGCATCCGGGTATATCACAGTGAGACACTATCTAACACAATCCTAAAGTATCCCACTTATGACAAAGAAATGTATTCCATCAGTAGGCTTGCCCACAGTGGAAGCATCACATTTTGGGAAGGAATGATCATCCACACAGACCACCCACCCCGCAATTCATACAAACACAAGGGAAGTTTTAGAACAATCGCCATCAGAAGTGGTCGACATCTACAAAAATTCTCATTTGAACATCAAGTACAAGAAGGGAAGCACCAATAATGTTGCAGACTCACCAGTAGACTGATCATGGGAATAACCACCGTGCTCAAATCTTGTGGTCAATGATACTTCTGATTGGTCACTTCTCTACAAGAGCGATCTATATTTTGGCCACACACATACGGGTTCTCTTGAGGGTAACTGAGTTCCAAATTTTCACCTCCAAGATGCACTAATATGTCACCTAGACACCTTGTGTTCCTTCAAGTGATTGTGCCAAGATGATTTGGGAAGTGCACTATAGTCGGTTCGCTGTTACTTCTAGGTAGAGAAAACAATGTAGTACTGCAAAAGTATTTCTCGACACAAACTTTGACAGATGCTATACATCAGATCTCGTGTTATTGCCAACTGACCATCAAGAAGAAAGGCTCCTCATAATCCGTTGCCTACCCTCTATTCTACTTTAGAATCCATCTCCATGGATTATATGTCGGGCCTTCCTTCTATTAATTTCTAAGAATGGAAACGACTTTTTCGTGGTCAGCTTCTAAAGATTATCGAAGATGGCCATTATGGAGGTCTGCAAGAAGAATATCACAGCAAAATCCATTGCTAAAATCTTCTTTGAACGAGTGTGGGTACACTTTGGGATCCCACAGTCTATCATCTTAGATCAGGACATCAGGTTCCTAATCACATTTTGGTCAAGCCTCGGTCAATGCCGGACATCAAGCTCTCACTAAGTCCACAACTTTCCATCCCCTAACTGATGGCCAGACAGAGGTCAACAACCAGATGATTGTACACATTATACGCATGTACAACTCAGCATCCATGCATGGATGAGAGACTTCCTATGTACAAATATAGATATAAATAACCTCCCACAACTCAATCCTAATTCTCACGCCCCTTTCGTGTGGGTTTGGGATTCCATCCACCATGTCCCATTGATGTAGCCATACCATTTGCAGCGACTCAGGCTGATTCGGTTCATGTCCAGTCTGAAGATGCCAAGGGGAACAACTTCATTGAGTGAATTCAACACATTCGCCAATAGGGTTCATGACATATTGATAGAGCCAATGCTAAGTACAAGCAGCTTCGTGATCAACACTGGTGCAACACACAACTTCCAGGTGGGCTACAAAGTGGCTACATTTGCAGAAGGGCCGCCTCGTTGGACCCCACCATAAGCTTCGCCCTCTCTAATATGGGGTCATACACCATCCTCAAGGCTGTAGGGGACAATGCCTTGAGCTCAAGATCCCACCATTCCTTGGTCTGCACTCCAAGGTTCATCGGACGCTTCGCCTTTCATTTCTCTTCCACCTCTATTTGACACATCCGACATGGTGGCAGAACAACTCACACCAACAGAGTTAACCCATATTGCATGGAACAAGCCACAACTGATTGGATTATGGAAACATAGATCAAGAACACTCACAAGAGGATCCAGCTATATCAGGTTGTCAAAGCATACCAACTCCTTCACTAGGAAAGCGGCTCACCAGGGACCAAGTCAGCAGAAGTTTCTCATCTCATGGAGGAACCTAACGCAATGGGGACCATTGCTCCCAAGGAGGGAGGAAATGATCTAGTGTATATTGGTGGCCACCCGCCATTCCAATTTGGACCGCCACCATTGTTTCTTTCAGTTTTTAGTTTCCTTTAATTGTAGCACAATTTACTATTTTGCAGTTTTTGGGTCCTGAACTTCCAGACCCATAGTCCTCAGATATATATTTCTAAATATGTATCATATTCATCAAATGATATAGTATGCCAGTTATGACCCCGGAAATTGATGTACCAATTTGGTTCCTTGACGGGCCCATATTCCGCGTTTCATCTCCTAGGGTTAGGGTTTTCTGGATGTTTAGGGTTTCCATTGTTTTCAATAATAGATAGGCCTTCGAGCTTCATTGGAACACATAGTTTAGAGGCTCGTATCCGTCATATATCTTCTCAAAGATAAGCTAACAGCGCCCTAGCTAGTTTACTTCTATTCTGTCTGTAAACAAATTTCAGTTCTTTGATATTAAGGAAATGAAGTGTTATTTCCACTGCATCTTTGTATTCATGGTTATTTGTGTATTTTTTTGCATTCCTGCATAAATCCGGAGATGTAATAAATAAATGCACAGATATATCGCGAATATCCAATAATATAACATAAATGTATCAGAGATGCAACCATAAACATAGAGATACAGTAATACACAATTTCTATTAATGAAAGAAATGTACGGAGACAGTAAAAACACAGAGTGGAAGACTCGCTAGAATGGTGGCAACTTATCTTTGAGAAGAGATGTGACGGCTACTCGCATTCGCAAGAAGATGATTACAATGAGGCTCTTAAGCCCTTTTTACAATAAACAAGAATGTAAAAGAAAACATGTACATTCAAAAAACTAACCCTAGGAGATGAAGTGCCAAAAGTCATGTGGGCCTCGTCGGGGTAAATTGGTACATCAATTTCCCAGGGTCGTAACTTTGGCATACTATCTATGTTTGATGCATATGATACATCATTAGAAATATCTATTTGAGGACTACAACTATTGGCAGAAAATATCATGATGATACTTTTCAATCAATGGATTCCCAAAGAACATTGTTTAGGGCCTCAAAACAACTCTGGAAGTCCAGGTCCCAAAAATAGTAAATTACCAAAATTGCCAAAAAATTGTTTTGAGCTAGTTGGAAAAGGTGGGTGGCCACCAAAATCCACTTGGATCAATCCTCCCTCCTTAGGAAGCAATAGTATCCATTGCGTTGAGTGCCTAGGGGATAGGAAAAAACGTTTGTTGAATCTACATCTTGATGAGCTGCTTGCCTTGTTGGGGAAGTTGCACTGCTTAGCTTGTTGAAGGTTGTCATGAACATTTGGCTAGAAGGGTTGGACCTTTTTAACCAGTCTGGCTACATGAGGTGCTTGTGTGCAGAAGGAATCTTTACACTTTGCTGCAATCTTATTGACCTGTTTCTGTTGGATAGAAGGTGCTTGGGTTGAGGCTATAGTGGTTGCAATATCCTTTTGTTCACCTTTTGAACAGATTGTGAAGAAGATGAAGTTTGCAATATGATATACTACCTTGCGGCATTTTTTAGGTGGAACAGTAGTCGGAACTACCTCTGGTATTCTGTAGAAATGACCCCCCAGAGAAACAATGACACTACGGGGTCGAGACTCATAAACAACATGGCGCTTCCACATATATGGTTGGCCCAAGAGAACATCACAGACATCTTATGGGGCAATATCACATAATACCTAATCCTTGAAGGGATGGATGTCATATGACAATTGACATTGTTGGCTGACACGAAGATCTCGTCCTTGGTGAAGCCACCCGATGTTGTATGGCTATGGGTGTGGTGTTGTCGACAATCCCAACTGTTTGACGACTTTTGTTGAGATGAGGTTCTTTTGGATTCCTTTATCAACAATAAAATGCAGCGGGGTCCCCTTTACCCACATCTATGAATGAAAAAGGCGCTCCCCCTCTTCAGGATCTGTTGGTTCTTCTGATTAAATTGTTGCGGTCACGACAATAGCAGTGGAGTCCGTGTCGATGATATTTTACCAGTATTTTTATAATCAGATTTTGAATCAAGGTTCGACTCCTTGTCTTTGATCTCAACCACCAATGACTATTTTGAGCGACATTCATCGATGTTGTGTCAGGGGATTTTGTGGAAATCACACCATTTTCCGGTGTCCTTTTTCTTCCTGTGACCCTTCTTTTCCTGTGGCTTGGACTGATTTTCAGAAGACTGTTTGTTAGGGTCATCTTTGTCATACTTTGGTTGTTGCATATTTGCAGACCCGAACTCCCGTTTGTTTTGGTGCTTAAATTTCTGCTCAATTTTAACAACATATCGATAAGAAGCACCGAGTGATGAGATGTCCAAGAAATCCATTTTAGTTTGGATGTATATGTGTAAAGCCCCACGGTATTTCAGAACCAAATGTCATTCAGATTCTTTGATACCCAGCTTGGTGTGCAAGGTGTGGAAGATATTGGTGAACTCCAGAACTGCTTGGCCCCTCTCTTGCCACAACGTGGTCCATCTCATGTACTGATTAGATAGATATTGCGGATAGATAGGCCTTCGAGCCTCATTGGAACACAGAGTTTAGAGGCTTGTAGCCGCCACATATCTTCTCAAAGATAAGCTACCAGCGGCCTAGTTATTTTATTTCTATTCTGTCTGTAAACAAATTTCAGTTCTTTGATATTAATGAAATGAAGTGTTATTTCCGCTACATCTTTGTATTCATGTTTATTTGTGTATTTTGTTGCGTTCCTACATAAATCTGGATCAATAATATAGAAGGGAGAAACATAATCCTTATTTTTTTCAATGTGTGGACCAAACAAGATTGTAGGTTTTTCGTCCTGCAAATTAATAACGTCATCTTGACATTCAACATCAATGTTTTTTATCTCTTTAGTGATTTTCTTTTTATAAATCGGGTTTTTTGCAAGTTCAACCAGAGGCATTGGGATTTTAATTTTTTTAAGTTCATTTTCTAAATTGAAGCCCCCAATTGTTTTTTCAATTTCCTTGGTTTGAACTTCTGCTTCTGTATTTTCTGGCTTCTTAGTTTGCATTGTTCTTGGTTCAACTTGCTTTGTTCGGACAACTTGTTTTCAGTTGATGATTTGGTAATTGCTGCCTCATTCACTTTACTTCGCGATAAAATATTTTTTGGTGGAACATTTGTAGAACTTTTCTATCTGGGTCTTAAATAATATTTATGTTGAAGTTCGACCATTATTAAAATTGCGAGACCTTGATATGTAGAGTCCCCTAGATTGTTGATGTTTTCATTGTTTTTAAACAGGGATTCCAAGTCTAATGATTTCTCATAATATTTCTTGGTTAAGTGTGGCTCATGATCATCATCGCTAAGGTTGTTTAGATCTTCTTCTAACTCCTCATAATCTTGCATTTCATCCCTCTGCAATGAAATTTTCAGTTTTAAACGAAGCTTGGATCTTTTGATCTTCATTTTGTACTTGTCTTTATTGTATCTGAGGGTTAGGGTTTCTACTGAATTGATTCCTACTATATGGATCAGGTTTGGCATGATCTAATTCCATCTTGGAAATTTTGTTTGATAAATATTTAATAACCTTGGCCATCTCATCCATTTTCTCCTCTGCGGACTTTCCAGATCCAGAGGGTCTTGCATGTTCTTTGAAATGCCTGGGTTCTCTTGATCCCATCTCAACCTTAGTTTTTAATTTCCCAGATGCCATCATATTGGAATCAATTTCTATAACATCATCTTGCATTCCCGATAAAGTGGTAGATATCCTTTATCTTAAAAGTGGAGCAAAGTCGGAATCAAAAGCCCTTAGAAAAGTTACTTTTGCAACTGGTTGAGAAGGTTTGACTTCGTCTGGGATTTTTTAATAAATCTTATTGAACCTCTGGATAAATTCAAGGACTGATTCAAAAGTATTATTTCTCAAAGCCCCGAATTCGTTTAAATAATAAAGATGATCCTTTTTCTCGCCCCACTACCTCAGGAAGGAATTCTCTAAATCATCATATGATCGTATGGAACGCACTGGGAGTCCTCTGAACTAAGTCCTCACTTGTCCTTCAAAAGTATGTACTAATAGCCTTGAGTAAACTTCCTCATGTTCAATGCCAAGGATATCAACAAACTGATCGAAAAAGGCTATATGTTCTGTTGCGGTTGGGATTTCCTTCTCCCATGAATTTGGGGAGGTTCTTCATGTAATTTTCAGGCATATCATGTAGGAAAATGAGAAGGACCAAGGGAGCATATAGAAGCTACCTTGGCAAATATTCTAGGGGGTTGAGCTTGTCCACCAACTCCTGCACCTCCGACACCACCAGCACCAGCACCTCCAACACCAACCATTGAAAGTCTAGGAGAAGGACTTTGGGGGATAAAAAGGAGATTTTCAAAAACTTTGAAAGAATGAACTGCTAACCTTTCGACTACTTCGGGGTGTTGCAAATGAATTTCAAAAAGAAGATCACATGGAGATGAAAGATATAGATGAGGAGGAAAATTGAAAATTGAGTTGGGTTCCTTAGGTTTACCTGATGTATATATAGGAGAGGCAATAGGGGATGAATCTGGGTATATACAATACTCTTCAGGATTCTAGGAAACAAAAACTTTTACTTCAGGAAAGGAGAGAATTGGAATAGTGTTAATGACAGTGGGGATCGAAAGGGATCCTTTGTTTTCACTGGTAAAAGTATTTTTCAAGTCAATCTCAACTTTTATCTCAGGAATAATTACCTCTAGAGTTTCGATTTTAACCTTGGGTTTACTAGTTGATGCCTCTGCATAATGAATTTGTTTAAAACTTTCTTTAGGGGTAAGTTCTTCAGTGGTAACCTTAACATTAGCTTGTGTAACTCTGATTTGAAAGAACTTACCTGCTGATGCAACAGACTGTCTAAGATATCCCTTTGGTTTCAACAATTTTTCGAGATCTGACACTGGTGTAGTCTTCTTTTCGTCTGGATTTTTCCTAGTATTATTTCGACCGAGTGCCAGTTTTTTCTATGGTGGAGTCACCAAGTGAAAAATAAAGTAAGCCTTACTCACATATTCAATCTTTATTCACCATCAAAGACCAAAATTTTACCTTGTCGTTTTACCAGGGAAAATGATTTTTTTTCTTCGTCCCTGGCAGCGACGCCAAAAAGATATTGTTCCTGAGATTAATCCTAAGGATCAAAGAATAATGTCAAGCATCGGTAGTGTTTAAAGAAAATGTTTTAATGAGTGTTTTTCCTACCTTTAGTTTTATGAGAAATGATCTTTAAATGAAATTAATAATAGGACAGTACATAGGTTGTATTTCGTTATCTGAGTCGCAATTATAATATCAAATGGTGTGGAAAAGAGTTAAAAAATTGTTAAACAAAGTCAATCATCAATTATAGATGAGTCTCACCTTTTTTGCAGTAGAAGAAAAGTAGAGAACACACCCTTGAACACAATGTAAAATGCAGTAATTCACGTAGATGGCAGTTCTTGTTTTACTCACAGTAATAACAGAGGAAAAACTGTTTACTAAATGAATTACTGGTATAATATGATCACAGTAGTTGTAATACTAAATTGGAACCAATCGCTCTTCAAGGAATTACATAAAGAAATTCAGGGAAATGGAAACACAGAGGAAACACAAAACTCGAATTGAACGAAAATTAGAATCTCTATCTGTACTTGTATTAGTACTCAAAAAGAGAGTTTCTCTATTACATTCGGCAATAAGAAGCCTAGTATAGATCTTAAATCTATGTATTTATACAAAATCTGTCACAACTGAAAACCGTTGGACTTCTTACAATATTTAACTAAAAGTATCATACATATGAATAAAACAACAACGTGTAAATTTTGATGAGTTTTGCTGGCACTCTCCTCTGTCTCTTCATCTGCTGGTAGAAGTACTCCTTTTCCTTTAGTCCTCTGGGTTGGGTACACATGTCATTAAGGCCACCTTAATCATTTGGCATATTGTCTTGGCCATCTAATTTCGTTTCCATCTGTCCCTTCGGGTATGTTCAACAGGGAAATGAATCATAGTCGAGGTCATGGGGGGAGGATAATTAGACGAATAACACAACATTGGCTTGTCAAGGGATGGATAACGGTCACGGGGAAGAGTAATTGTCTATGGAAAGAATGATGACAGAACACGTGTCTGATGATAAGGTGGGATAAGTGGAGGTTAGAATGCGGGTGGATGAGGTAAGTGACTATTAGAAGGTGAAAGATAGAGAGGGTGGAAGGAATGGACACTGTGCATGTTTTCTCACTTGCTCCCATCTATGATTGTTT
The DNA here is from genome assembly GCA_010110895.2 of Picea sitchensis. Classification (NCBI taxonomy): domain Eukaryota; kingdom Viridiplantae; phylum Streptophyta; class Pinopsida; order Pinales; family Pinaceae; genus Picea; species Picea sitchensis. The sequence continues at coordinate 29,522 of SNQJ01S0063202.1, forward strand.
TTCCATGCTCAATGCATTGGGTGCATCTATCCATCAATGCCACCACGAACCTTGAGGACTCAATCCTTTCATTTACTTCAAAGGAAAATAACTTCTTTTGTATTTGCGGAAGCTTTTCTTGGATCGTGTTCACTTCTTAGACCATGGCTTGAAATTGTGAACTTGGATTAACTAGTCATTTATTGATTTTAAGAAGATCAATCTTGCTCATTCCTTGAATGGTTGCCAGAGTTTCTTCTTTGTTCTTTCTAGAATATTGTTGGTTCACTTCTATCTCAATTTTCCCCAGGGCTTCTGAGATATTACTCCCCTCAAAATCAATCACCTTTTTTTTTAATGATGACAATGCTTCTAGACAAGCTTCTTTCACCTCTCTGGAAAATTTCTTGCCTTCTTCCATATTTGTTTCCCAGACCTTTAGGTCCATTTCACCTCTTAATTGTTCAGAATAAGAGAGAAGAGGAAAATCAGGGAAATTAACTTTCTGCATCAATATGAGGACTTCTTGAAACTTAGACCGGGATAAGAGGACCTCTTTTTCCTTGAAATAGATATCCTTTAGGGAAAGGTCTACTTCCTGATAGCATTTCTAGATGGTATCTACTTTTAAATAAAGTTCTTGTTGGGTAGCTTCCAACTTCTCATTGATTTCCAACGCTTGAGTTTTGAAGGCCGAGATGTCTATCGTGGTACCCTCAGATAGGGCCAATCTTTCATGCAACTGTTCTATCAACTCATCACGCTGAGTGACCAGACCTTGGCTAGTCTGCGAACTCTGGTGGAGAAGAACGAGGTTATCTTGAAGCTGTTTAATTTGTTGTCGATCGCTAGCCCTGATTTGCTCAAAATTCTGGTTCATTTTGTTTCTGATAGTCTTCTTTGTGGCATATATTTGATTCTGCAAGTGTTATACCAATAGGCACTTCTATCGCAGTTGTTCAGTCAAATTGTCCATCGACCATTGATTGGCAATGGAAAAAACACCTAATGAACTTGCAACTTCCTTTGCAAATTCTGGACCATCCTGGTCATTCCCATCATACACCAGTCTTTGCCTTTTAGTTATGACTCCATCCTTTTGGTGAGATTCTCTTCTCATGATGGCTTTTCATTTCTTACTAAAGAAGAAATCTGAAGGAGGCATCTCTTTGGGCAAGATGGGGGTAAGATCACCCATAAAAGTGATTTCGGAATTAGGATTTCCAAAGTTAGTCCATAGAGGGGTTAATGATGCAATGGGAGAGGAGATTTCGGTGGAATGATGCTATGTTGTTGTATTGGGGGTTCCAGCAGGAGTTGTTGGTGTTGAATGAGAGACAATTTGTCTCGGATTCATGAAGGACTCGAACCATGCTATCACCTGTGGATCATTTAGTCTTGATAATGATGTTCTTATCTCCTGAAATAATACCTCTCAGCTTTTGGAGACATTTTCAGATTTGGGTTTAGTGGAGAAGCCCGACTTAGATCTTGTAGAATTAGCTTCCTGTGAAGGAGGCATGGCCATGGACTCTCCCTGCAATATCTTTGGCAGACTATTCCACCTATGTTTCTGAAAGCTGAGGAAACCATGTTGTTGGTCTAGGGGTAGGGTCAGGAATCTGTTTTGGACTTCCTCATAAGACCTAACTCCATTGAATATTTCATCATACGGGGAATTCTCATGCATGTACCGCTTCATGTTGAACTGAGCCATATGGTTTTCCACTATCTTATGTGGATAATGTTTCTTGAACTCGATTTCAAACAATTTAACATCCTCCAGAGTCGCAGACTCAACTTTAGAGTGGCCAAAATCCAATAATGTAAACATGCTAACTTGAATGGGGAAATTCGACCATACCTTTTTCTCAGCTCCTTGCTGATACCTCTCACCACTATCTGGTATGCCACTTCTCTGCACACCAACCTGTCGGGTAAAAATTGTGGGAGAGCATGAAGGGGGATCGAGCAACCAAACACTCTGATGTAGGAGAAATTATACTCAATGAACCAATCTGCAATCTTGCCTAGGTTTCCCATAATTCTTTGAAATCCGAGGAGGCAAGTGACCATAAATGGCTATGTGAATAGGTACTACGAAATTGTGGCAGATTTCATAAAATAAATCCTTAGCTTTCTCCTCCCATAAATTAGAGTGGTAAAAGTGAATAGGTTCAGAACTGGATGGGGTCCAACTCCAGTTAATCAATGGAAAAGGGGTCATGAAGCATATGACATCCATAACATATGCAGACATGTAAAAAGGGGTAGGTGAGATGAACAAAGTTCGCTCAATTCAGGACAAAAATTATCAAAATACTTGGAGATATAACATAATAATCCCATATAGAGATAATGTATAAAATATGAATAGATGAATGATATACAATTGAGAATGGGGCTCGTTTATATACCCACGCATGAGTGCCCTTAACCAATAGTCATGTCCTTTAGGACATGACCTTTCATTGATATTAATAGTTATTATTTATTAATTATTTATTATGTTATGAGACATCTATTTATATGTATATTTATGTTCATAACATTGCTTTCCCCTTAAATATGCTTTGTCCTCAAGCATACTTTATGGAAGACTTATATCTTACTCTAACTTGGAATTATTGTCTCGTGCTTCTTCATTATTGAGTTAGTAATAGTTGAGGACCTTAGACGATAGGATGTTAAACCTTGAGGCATAGTTGTCGAATTGTGAAAGGGTCTGACCACTCTAATTCGATCTTTTGTGGATTTGGGTTGTTATAGGGTTCTTGGAAAGAGGGGCAGTACATTTCCGGATTTGGGTTGTTATAGGGTTCTTGGAAAGAACTTGATACATTTCTACTCCCCTCATAGCTTCTATTTTGACTCACACTTGTAGTGGAAGTAATATTCTTCGACATAGCGGTTATTTGTTTCTGTTGATACATTGATTGGCCGAAGTATCGATGTTTGTGATTAGGATGTCGATAAAGAATCCTTGCAACTTGATCTTTATTTCTTATACTTGCATATTTTTCTTGATTAACTTTTGGATTTGAGTTTTCTTTGTATCTATGGCTTGTTTGTACCTCGACATTTGAAAACTTCTTTACATCAGCTGGATTTTCCTCCTTTTAAGTTGTAAGGTTGATTGGGTATGTCGTCGTTTCCTTATCGACTAATGATGTTTTTCGATCTAACTTTTCTTGTAAATTCTTTTTATCATGCTTCAACTTTTTAATCTGAGTTAATAAATCTTGATTATGTCGTCTTAATCGTAAAAGTTCTTCCTTATTTTTTGACCTATTGTCTTTTTTTGATTCTAGATTCTCTTTTCTTTCGTCCTTTAAGATTTTAATTTGTTCAAGTAACTTCCGGTTAAGGTTCCTTAGGCAGGAGATTTCTTCCTCCATTTTAACTAGTAAATTTAGATTATGATTTTTTAATCGTAATATTTCTTCATCTTGTTCTAGTAAGTCTTGGTCCATTTTTTGTCTTTCGGTCTTTAGTTCTTCATTTTGTGCAATGAGTACTCGAATACGCTCTTTGAAGTAACGATTATCTTTCTCTGTTAACCCATTAAAATATTTTTCCTTCTCAATTTCAAACTGTATTTTTTTATTAATCGCTTTATAATGTCCTAGTTCTCTTTTCAATATTCGTGATTGTATTTCTGAATTATCTTAATATTCTTCCATAATAAATGATTTCACACAAATCGAAACAAAATGATTTTGGATTATTCAATATATATCTCCTTTTATATAAATTGTAATCTTTTTAAAACTTTTTTTTTAATATACTTTACTCCTTTTATATATAGTCTTCCTTTGAATACTTTGTAAAAAAATACCTTATATTTTGAACTATACTAAAAGTTCCTTTATAATAATTTATTTTTGTTCTTTCAAAAATTAATATACTATATATCTACTAATACTTTTTCTTTTATTCCTTTTCCATCTCTTTTTTTTATAACTTCTTTTAGGCCTTTTCCATTCTTTTTTATGACTTCTTTTATGCATTTTCCACCTTTTTTATAAATTTTAATACTTTTATTTTATGTCTTTTCCACCTTTTATGACTTTTGAATTATAACATAAGAATTACTTTTATAACTTTTTAATTCCACTAATGGCATTTAACTCCATTCTAACTTAAATAACCCTTAATATATCCTTTTGGAGGCCTTGTTTATCTTATAATAATAAGATTTTAAGAATAATGTTATAAACCTTGTACACTAATGTGTACCTTGCTTTTATGTTGGGCTTGATTTTCCACCAAACATCATAATGAGTTAATTTCAACTGACGGTTCCTTTTACGATTTTCATTGGGTATGTTAAGGACTTGGATTATATGCACCCTCGATATTTCCTTACAGCCTAGAATTATTGTTCGATGGTTGCTTATTTGTACAATTAACAATGACGGTTGAATAGGGGGTGGCAAATTTTTATACTATGACTAGTTGCCCGATTGACTTGTACTCCTTACTGTATCGGTTCTTTATTACTACGACAACAATTATAATTTATACTTGAAGGATGGCTTGGGTGTTAGGTAGGAATATTGGTGGCGTATCAACCCTAGATAGTCACGATAAATAAACAACCAAACGACCATGCGGTGGCAATGTCTATAGATGGGTACGACCTTTAATTTAATCGATATACGGATATGTTAAGAGCATCAAATGGAAAGCACAAATCTGCAATGTGGTTTGTTATTCCACGTTTGATTTTCCCTTATTATAACCTTTAAAAGTTTTGAAATGGCACGATAAGTGTGCAATTTTTCTTCTGCGCGGTTTTTTGGACATGATTGAACTGCGGAAATTTTAACCTCTTCGATGGGAATTGAACAAATACTATTGTTGGTGGTGGCCTGATTCGTATGCAAGTCACCCGATGATTCTAGTGGCCCGATATGGCGGCTCCTTATACACTTCACACAACGCCCAATTTCAATGCGAATATTCCTAATTTTGAGGAATTGCAACATTACCAATTTAACTTTCGGGGAATGAATATTTCTTTGTAGGAGTAACACTGATGGCTTGTAGATGTAATTTACTTTGTTGATCTAATTAACTGCCCTTTATTCACATGAAATTTCTATATTCATATGAAATTTCTAATGTTGTTTTTTTTTTTTTGTCTTTTTATAAGAGAATTTTTGATATATATATTGTTCTTGATTTTTTGGTAGTGAAATGTTCTTCAATAGAATACTGAGTTTTATGTGGCCAAAGGTTTGAATTGGTTAAAGATTGAAGTTCTTAAGAACTTTGAAAATTTGAATGGCCAAAGGCTTGGTTGGTGGTCAAAGACCAAATTTCTCAGAGAAACTCTAAAACGATGGAGTTGGCTAAAAGTTGGTTGAGACAAGGTCTGATAAAAAGAGTGGCCAAAGACCATTGTCATAAAAACATCCCTCTGATACCAAATGAAACGAACAAAGTTCGCTCACACAAGAATTATCCAAAATACTTGGAATATAACATAATAATCCATATAGGAATAATGTATAAAATATGAATAGATAAGATGGTATACAATTGAGAATGAGGGCTCATTTATATACCCACGCAAGGGTGCTCTTAACCAATAGTCATGTCCTTTCATTATTAATAGTTATTATTAATTAATTAATTATTATGTTATGAACATCTATTTATATGTATATTTATGTTCATAACAACAGTCTGTCCTTTTGATTTCGTTGTTTTATAATCAACGGTTTCCTTGGCCAAATTATCTGACAACATTTTGGCCCAATTGAAAGTGTAACCCTCGGCTACCTCGTTCATGAAGGATACCCATTCCATTGATAAATATGGAGGGCTCTTCTTCCCGAAAACATGACAGATCATCATGGCTACATACAACATATGATAATCTAAATACATTGTGGCATATGTACCATGAGCGTCAGTTCTGAATTTCTCTGGATGTCCCCACCAGGTCCTGATTATATCATGACCGCTCCTGGCATATTGGACTCACTCTTTTCTCTCGAACTCTAGAATGAATGTGGCATTGTAAGTATATTTAGGAGTAGGAGAGAGTTTATACATTACTTGGAGATGTTTTGGTCGGAAAGAGCCGATGGAAACATGTTGGTGGTTGATGATGCTCCTGGTCTGGATGTCAACATGTTCCAAGGCCCATCTTATCATATTGTTGTAAGGCATGATTCTTGGTCGTGCAACTATCTTGTGCATCTCTGACTATGCTGTATGTTTAATCTTAGATGCATAAGAGTATTCTTCTTCTTCAGCGGAGTCTTCTCGACAATTGATGATTTTACATTCTAGGATCTCAAAAACTTGTGTCCAATTTTTAATGGTGTAGGAGACACGTGGAGTAGTGTCTGAAAGAATGTTTGTATTCGGGTTTGAATCCTCTCCTGCTGCATTAATATTTTTTTCCACTTTCCACGGTGCCATAATATCTAAGGAAATAGAGTGAGGTTACCTGTTACAAGGGAAGTCTGTGAGTTTTTCAATAGATAAAACTGGTAATTGTGAAAGGTGAAAATGATTTTGAAATTGAAGTGCTTTTATTCAAACAAGAGTTTATCGATTTTCGTATAGACTCACTTATGAGGAATTTATTACCCTCAATGGAATTGACTACCTGGCGATCTGTAATCTTCGTTCGAAATCATTACCTTTAATAGATCATAAATTCCCTCGATACTTCGACAGTTCGCGTTCGTGAGCTTTGGATGTGACAGGGTGGAAATCTCTCGAATCTCGAATCCGTGGAGTAGTTAATCTTTGAATAATCACTTTTACAACTTAATTAACCGTGTTTTAAAACATTGAATTAACTTCAAGTGTTTTGGAAGTTCGGGCTTCGAGGGTTTTGAATATAGTATAAGAGAAATTCCCCGGAATCTAAAACCGTGAAGTAAATAATTACGATTAATCTTCCTTAAGTCTTAATTAATCATCTTTAACTTACGTTGTTAAATTATTTATTAATTCCTTTTTACTCTTTGAAAAGTTCAATGCTTCGGCATTTTGTAACTTCGGTGATTTGTGAATTCACTCTTTGTTAAACTCACGAAGGGTCATCTCTCGGAGTGACGTGGCAGAGATGATGTGGCGTGTTGAGAAGGGATAGGTGCCACATGTCACCCGAGAGCATGTGAATCATCCAACAAAAACTTTAAAAGTAAGTGCCACATGTTAGCTTATGAAATATTTAAAAGACACGTGTCCTATGACTTGTGTTCATGAGTTCTTTGGGGTTTATCGCAGGCTATTATTTTCGGGTTTCATAGCTTTAGGGTTTTTATCGTTTAGACTTATGGGAACATCCAAAGCGACCGTTAGGGACTTATTCTTTAAAACTCAGGAAAATCCATAACTACAAAGATTATTAGGATCGTTTGTTCAAATTAAGGGAACTCATCAACGATGGATAATGTACACGCTTTATTATTAAATGACAACCAATGAATTCGATTTAAAATTAAAAGGCCACTTTGTGTAAAATTTTATTCCTAAGAGGAGAAAACTATAAAACTCAAAAGTTCAAAATTGTGTGTGTTCCAACAGACTGTAGGAGTTCTTTCTTCTTCAACTCCAATATTAGGAATAATGGAACTATTACATTGATAAAAAACAGTGCTTCCTTGTAGCTTGTATAGATTTCCAAACCAAACTCCCTTCAACAACACCATTGCTCCTCAAACCATCTTGTAGGTTTCATTTTCAAATATTGTTTTTACCCCTGCATCGTCCATTTTTCTTATAGAAATCAATTTTTTTGGCCAAACCTAGGATGTGCAGAACACCAGGTAGTGTTCTAATCCTTCCATCTGTGAGCCTCAACTAGAATTTTCTTCATCCTATGATTATGGTTTTCAAATCATCACCTAGGAAAACATTACCTCCATCATACCTTTCATATTCACAGAACCACTCCCTGTGGGGAGTCATATGAAAGGATCCACCTTAGCCAACCAACCATGCCTCATGATCTACATGTGTGCTTGAAGAAGCTAAGTACACATCCCCTCCTTCTTCCTTGGAGGTATTTTCTTTTGTATAAGGAGCTTCTTCAGATCCCATCTTTTTCTCAGTTTTGGATCTACATTGCTTCTTGTAGTGCCCTTGTTTTCCACATCTCCAACATACCTTTACAAACTTTCCTGGGAGCGTTCTCTTGCAAATAATGCATATGTGCTCCGTCCTTCCACGTTCTTCCATCTCATCTCCTCCAACAACAAATATGAGACCACTTCAGCAAACTTCAAGGAAGTTATATTTCTACCTATGGCCACAACTAGACTATCCCACGAGTCTGGTAAAGACCATAGTAAACTGATACACTTATCTTCATTTGAAATTTTAATCTCAATAGATACTAACTGACTTACCACAATATTGAAGGCATTCAAATTCTCTACCACTGAGTCTCAATCTCTCATCCTAGGGTTATACGGCTTCTTTCTCAGAAAAAATTTATTTACTAGGGACTTAGACTGATACAACTTCCCCAACTTATCCCATAAATCTTTGGATGTACCTTCCTCTAACACATTCAGTAATACTGAATCTGAGAGACATAGTCAGATTGTGCTCTTCTCCTTCCAATCCAAATGTTTCCATTCATCTGTTGATGTTCCTATAGGTGCATTACCTGGATCCACCATGATCCACTAATCTTTGTCCACCAACAGATCTTCCATATTGAGCTTCCACACCTCACAAATTTTCCCATTAAACTTCTCGATCTCCATTTTCGAACTTCTCGCCATTTCTTTTCACCTAAAAAATCAATACCACATATCTCCCACTGTAACAAGGATGATCACAATACCGTGCCAAATCCTTGACCACAAAGGCGTCCCCCTGAAGCCAACATATATCTGATACCAAATGTAGATTTTAACCTCATACAAAATTTTACTACAAATAGATTTTCAATAAAAGAACAAAAAAAATACAATGGAAAATACACACATTACACAAATATTTTTCCCTTGGAAATCCAAACTGGGAAAACCAACATATTCTATATTCATTCATAGTGATACATTGTTTACAATACAATTTACATATAGGATCCAACACCATCCAAAACCCTAACCCAATGACCTGGATTAGTCAAAAACCCTAATTCCTTAACCAGAAATAGAAAACCATCGGAGAAAAACCATGTGCCGAAAAACCTCCCAACAGTGGACACAAAAATCGAGGTGACACAAAAAATGAGAAAAAATGTGACATGTTTCCCTAGGCAAAAAAAAATCCCTCAAACCCCCCGGAACGCTCGACGTAGCGTAGCAGACACTATATCTACTCGTGCAAATAATATAACACATACCCAACATGTTGGATACGTAGTGTGATTGGGGAGACATCTAGTGTGAATTTGAATTACTGGGGCTTCTATTCCCATTCACTATTGCTTCAAGCTCATTTTTCATGTCATTGTAATTTCTACTGCACTCTGCCAATCCTTCGTTCAATTTATCAATTTTGGCATCCAACGAAGTATTTGTTGCAACAGTTACTTGACTTACAAGGCTCGCACAAAATTATTTAAGACCTTCACTCAGTCCCAATGTGGAGGGAGCATTGTCATCTGATCATCCTGCCCTTTTCTCTGGTTCTCTAGCCTTTATCTATGATTTCCTCATTGTTTCGTACATGTAAGAAGGCATAATGTCGCACCAAGTTTACTTTCAGTGGAAAACAATAGGAAAAAAACTCATGTACACATGTTGGAAGTGGATTCTGACGTTGTTCATCATCACTCAAAAGTCACTAGTAGGCTCTGATACCAATTGCAAGGCAACACAAGATATACAAAAATATATATATTCAATATTTATTTATTTATTATTCCATATCCCAATAGGTTTACAATAGTTTGTAGAAATACAAAAGAATGAATATAGTCGTGTCTTTAGACACTGCATCTGACTTAACATTGATGGTATAATTAATACAAACAATATTGAATGTAATATACAATAAGGTATATTACACTTTAACTTTCCAAATCTTCTTCCACCACCATTTGTCATCACCTGGTCCCATTCCAAAAACATGAGTATCCAAGACTAGGAGTATAAATTTCCTCTACTCCATTCAATGCTCAAATTAATTCATTCGAGGAATTTATCAATCTTATATGTGATTCATTGAGTTCTACTAAAAAGTGATTGCACATTTGGGATGAATTTCCTTCTAGACCAAGATCAACTGCATTTCTTCAACCTTGATACCACATGGATGTGTCCTCTGGGTTGTCAATCAAATTAAGTGTACATCTTCCAATTACCTATAGGTGATGTATGATTTTGTTAGGGAGGAATATGTCTCTACTGCAACCCATTATTGCATCTACCCCCACTCTTACTTGTGATCCATCTCCCACTCTCCATGCCAAACAAAAGCCTATGAATGGGAAGGATAGTGTTATTTCCTTCCATTGGTTGGATAGATTCACTATGCTCTTCCTTTCCTTACTAATACAGTCCAAGAGAGTTCTTGGAGCAATGTGTTTCTATATAAGAATCCTTTTCCACGAGATCTCCTTAGTGATGACATTCCATAATGATTTTGTTTCTAGAGATTTATTGTGTATTCTTCATCCCTAGCTTGTTAGGATATTTAGACATGTAGGAGTTAGTTAAGATCAACTTGGTATAATATGTCTTTAGGTAAAAGGGTGTTTCTTTAATATGCATTTTTAGTCATGGAATCGAAGGGTCATGACATGTTCTAAACAGAGAGTGATTTGAAAACTCATTTTCTTCTCGATATTAAACAAATTTACCGACTTAATGAGAATTGTGACCTCAAAACAAGAACTTATATCTCAAAATCCATATTTTTTCATCAAAAACACCAAAATCAACCCCAAAATAAAAAAAAAAAGTGGTGTTACTGGTAGTTGTTGAACCAAAAATCAGCTTTGGGCTCAACATGATGTTTATCACTTTCACTCCTTCACAAGTTGGCCTGAGGGTTGCTCTCAGAAGCCTCTTATGCTCTGATCCCAGTCAAAGACAATGGTGAGGGTCATAGTCAAAATAGCCCTTACCCTTGAAAGAGTATCAGTGGTTGCTTACATATGTTTTTCTTAGCACCATAGTGACTTATCAGACACTATAAAAGTATATGGTAGTAATTTCAAGTCACTTGGTATCATGTCAAGTCAGTTACAGGTTGTCATTTTCAGTTGGGTCAGTGCTTCAGTATCAATTTGAGGGATATTAGGGAAAAATAGATTTTAGATTCATGGTTTTCCCTATCCCACTATCACCCATTTGATAGCTATATAATGTTCCTCAATACCCTTATGTCCTTCAACTTCTTGATAATACCCAAGCAGACTCATCCTGGGCTTGTCCGGCTTGCCTCGAGACCATGCTCTTTTCCCCTAAGAGGAGGCCCTCCAATGATTATTTTTGAGTTTTTAAACCCTCCCACATTATAATTCGCTACGTCAAGACTTCCCAGTTTATTTTTCATAAGTCGAGGACACAGTTTGCAAAAATTTCAACGTTGGCCCCATTTGCTTGTCATTAGGTGGATCCCGTGAGGACAAGGTCTTCCACGGGAAATAAAATGAAATATGAGAATTATGTGGAAAATAAAGTGATTTCATCCTATAGGGATTAGGATAATCTTTCCAACAGGCTATCATGATCTTGATTTCAAGTCTGTATGACCGGTCTACGAAAGGCCAAACTTTCACATCGCCTAAGGGCCAAAATCCATAGTTGTGACTTCCTAGTACTTTTATATTATGATAAATGATTGGAAAGTGTTTGGGACTAAATATGATGTATGGAAGTGTGATACCTTTCCATCTATATATTTTGTTCCTGGTTTCGACCCCTGGTTGCGAAGAACGAACATTCACAAATTTGTGACTAGTTTCATGGGCTAGATTGGTAGCAGGGGTTCATCGTTAACAATTTGTTATTCAAAACCTCCAATTTAGATAATAAATGATCCATTGATTTATTAGAGTCAAATATTTTTCCAATGATGCCTCATTTTCCTCAATCCGATGTTGGATGGCCCAGTTAGGGTTGTCACAAGTCTTTGAATTGTTCTAGGTGGGACTATCTCATCAACTAGTATGGAATAGTTCCAGGGAAGTTAAAACTGTGGTTAATGAAATCATCTCATAAATCCATGGCTACCTTTTTTAATTAATATTCAACACCTTTTCGTCGTTACTTTGTTTTCCCCAATCAGATATCGTATGGCAATTTGGGTCCTTTCGCAAGATTAGGTATTCTTATGGACCCTATAAGCAAATAAGGGTTTTTACTATAGATGTTCCAGGCCAAAACTTAGGGCCTAGGTGGAATCAAATCAGATTAGTGATAGAAAATTATCGACGGGTTTGTCAAGACCTTTCCAACGACATTCTCTGCATCCAATTCTAACTCTGTCTCATCCAACAACTTTTTCAACCTCAACAAATAAGGACCCGGTCAAAGTAAAAGTCAACCTTTGACTTGCACAAATTTCAAGAAAAAGTATTAAAAAATAGAAAAAAGATTTTAAAAATTGAGGAAATTAGGAGAGTGTCAGCAACCCTCTCATGCATAATTTGGGAAATTAGAAATTTATGAGAAATTCAAAAATAGAAAATCTCCATCCCCTTCCTCCCTCAATCATTTGGTAGTTTTTTTGAGGAAGGGGAGAGCTCTGCAACTCCAACACAGGGAGAGGATGGTACATACAACAAGTTAAGATTTTATATGATAGTAGGATCATTCTCCACAGGTACCCATATATGGCCCATCCATTCACTGGTTTTTGGTTTCTCATGAAAGCTTTTGTACAGTTTCATGTTTTGTTCTAGGCATGTTTTTGTTCAAAGCCATTAATTGTTGGTGCAAATGATTAATTACTGGCTCTTGGTCCATATAGTTCTGGTTCAGTTTTTAAGTTTTTTTAGTTCATATTTATTATACATGGTGTTTCTTGAGTAAAATTGCAGGAAGGAGGGGATTAAAACCCCTCCTGGGCTCCAGGCCATACCTCCTGGGCCCTTGTAGAGATGGTCGAGTTTTAAAAATTATGGTTTAGATTGTATCCCTGCACATGCAATTTTGAAGGCCAAGGGTTTGAATCTTGCCCCCCACTCTCTCGTTCCCACTCTAAAACCATCGAAATATCATGAAGAATGAAAAATGGAAAGGGAGGGAGTCGAACCATCTATCTCCCTTCCACTTATTCCAAAGCTTTCCACCCAATTTTACGAAAAAATTAAAGAGGGGTGGTTGACCACCCAAGCAACATCGATGCACCATGACATGATGTCCACCCTCGTTGTCTTCTTCCAACCCTGTCTCCATCATTTCACCCACCCACCCTCCTCCTCTACTCATCGTTTTCCTTTGCAAGGCCACATTTGTATCATTCGAGCTCCATGATAGAGAAAGCACCTCCCCCTTCGTGGTACCCTTTTCCTCCACGAGGGTTCCACCTCACCACCATGTTCATGCCCTCCCCCATCGACCTATCACTAGAAACATTAAGAGAAAGGGGAGGGGGGTTGAGCCACCATCGCCCCTCCATCGAGATTCTCCCCTCGTACATCCATCAATCACCACCGGTGTGCATCGCCCCCTCTTGCCCCTCCTTCAACCACCAACCCTCTACACATAGTTGAACCTTCACGCCCTCCCCCACTCCACAAGCTGCGAGTATCAACACCACCTATGTAGTCACCCACCATCGTGCCCTTGTCCTGTGCCACTTCCCTCGACCACCCGCAAACAAGAAAGGAAAGGAGTGAGGGAATTTCTAGCCACCGTCGCCCCTCCTACAACCACCATCACCACCCGACTCAAAGGTTTGGGCGTATTAAAATTTTTGGCGCTGAGGGGATTATGACATGCACCATTGAGAGTTAATATGGTCACATGGGTGACCTGGTGGATATAACAGGGCTCTAGATGGGAAAATATTAGTCACATGGATGACCAGGGATAGAGACAAAGCGAAGGGTCACATGAGCGACCAAAGGCTCGAGGGAAAGGGTTTTATGTGTTAAAATAAATTTTTTTGTGCTGGGTTCTTATGTTAGGACTAGTAGATGGTCACATGGATGTATTATAATAGTAGATAATCAACGATCGATGGGGTTGTAGTGTCTAACTTATGGGTGCCTTTGTAGAGGGTGTGTTGCACCTTCATTTTCAATGCATCCTTTTTCCAAGCCCATTTATTGTCATTAATTAATTAAGGTCCAAACACTGGGTACTCCCTAGGGTGAATCGATTAGCTTGGGGGGGAGTACCAAAGTGTCGCTTGAAGGGAGAAGTACACATAATGCCATGGGGGTATAGTCGATCTTTTAACGCACTTTGTGTAAATCCCTCAATCAAGTGGGACATTTATGTTATGTGTTTGATTTTGCAACATAGATGATTTTAGGGGCTAAATTTCGCAAATGGGCTAATTTTCCATAGATTTTCCCAAAAACAGATTCTCCAATTTCCATTTTTTCTAAAAATGATTCGCCCAAATTCCATAGAATAAATATATTTTACCTTAAAAATCGCCAAAATTTTATAGAAACTATATAAAATCCTTATAAATTTGAATATTTTTACAAAACTATCGCCAAACATTTTACATTTTGCATATTAAGGACTAGTAAGATTAGCCCAGGTTTCTACATTTTAATATAAATTTCCATCCTTAAAAGTATCCTTGTTTTGCAGGTCTTTGATTTTTTAGGAGAATCTTTTCATTTCTCTCAAGACCTCTTTGAGAGAGCATCTGGAAGGTTCATAATCAAGATTTTATCTTTTTCCAGCTACAAGCCTCTGGGTCTTCAGTGCCTTCTTCCCATGAAGTGAGGGACAACCCCTTCTTGGGTCAATACACTCGAAAAACCCAAAATATCAAGAGATGAGGGGATAAAGTGTGGAAAGTGACAAGTATGGTCAGGAATGGAACGATGACTCATCAAAATGACCTCTCAATAGCATACATATGCCTAAGGGTGGCCCACTTACTAGGGAGAAATGTCAACCACCAAGGTGAAACATGGAAAAGAGCATAATGTCCAAGCATATGTCACACAATCAAAAGAAATAATATATGTAACAAATTGAAATGCCTCAAATATTGAAATGACACTCACCATAATACCTGACTTGTACCTCATGGAGCAAGACCTAATGTCTTCTGGAGGCCAGTTGATGTGGTGGATACCGTCATGATGATCCTAGAGTTGTGGTGGTGAGGTGGGTCTATGTCTGTGCAAGTGGACATTGTTGGCCAGACTGTCTCTCGGTACTCCATGTCTACAACCCGAGGGCCTCGAGACATAATCTTGTTTGTTGTCCCTAGGAATTGGGGATAACAAAGCCAAAATTGTGTTTCATGTAATTTTTAAGAGAAATCTGTTTGTAAGGTTGTATTTGAACAAACACCCAATCTCCTATCATAAATTCTTGTCTGGTTCTTCTTTTGTCAGCTTGTTGTTTGATTTGGTTCCTTGCTTGTTCGATATGAGATTTAGGAGTGCATAAAATTTCATCCAATGTAGCTAGATAGTCTTTCATGGTAGGAACTTTGGAATTGGTAACATATTCCTTAATTGAGGGAGGCGAATAACCATATAGGGCCTCAAATGAGGAAATTTTTGTTGAGGTGTGATACATACTATTGTACCACCATTATGCAAGATGTAACCAATTAATCCATTTTGTTTGATGATCATTCACAAAATTCCTTAGGTACTCTTCAAGGAATTTATTAACCACCTTAGTTTGGCCATCTGTTTGGGAATGGTTTGAAGTACTCATGGTTAAGGATGTCCCAACTTGGTGAACTAGTTCCTTCGAAAAGTTGCTAGTGAACGTGGGATCCCTGTCACTTACAATAAACTTGGGAAATCCATGAATCTTAAAAGTATTTTTAACATAGCTATCAATTACTTGGGTAGCCTTGGATTTTGAAGAAATCCCAACAAAGTGGGCATATTTGGTTAGTCGATCTTCAATTACAAATATAACATATTTTCCTTCAAAGGTAGGAAGACTGGTAATAAAGTATATAGATAAAGTACATAGATATTTTAGACCATTTTTGGACTAGAACATGAAGGGGTTGAAGAAGACTCAGAGGAGAAATTGTTTCAAAATTTTGTCTTTGATAGGTGTCACATTCTACCACATATCTCTAAATTTTGGACCGCATACCCTTCCAAAATAAAGATTATCGTATATTGTAGTAAGTTTTGAAAAACCCCACATGGCTTGTTGTGGGAGAATCATGATTTTCTTTCAAAACTTGAAGTTTGAACTTGGAAGACTTGGGTAAAAATATCCTTTGTTTGTACCACAATATGTCATTCTCCCAAGTGAATTAAGGATTTGTAGTTGGGTTTCTTTCAACTCCCTCTATTAGCTTCCTTATCTTTGAATTTTTGACATACTCAGTTTGAACTTTTGAAATCCATTCGGGAATGACGATGGAAATAGTGCATAGTGTAATGTCACTATCAAGTTTACTTGATAACCCATCTACAACCAAATTCTCCCTTGCTTTCTTATAAAGAACATCGAAGTCAAAGACCTAGACTTTGCTCACCCATTTTTTCTACTCTAATGAAAGGTTCTTTTGATTTAGAAAATACTTCAAACTAATGTGGTATGTTTTCAGGAGAAATTTCGTTCCCAACAAGTATTGTTTCCATTTAACCAAGGCATGCATAGTTTACAACATTTATTTGTCATATGTTGAATTTTTTCTCCCTTGGTTTGAATTTTCAACTTTCAAATGTCGTGGGATGATTATCTTGCATAAGTATGACACCTAATCCTATTCTTGAAGCATCACATTCAAGGACAAATGTTTTGGAGAAATATGGTGCTGTCAAAACCATGGTGGATGTCATTAAGAGCTTCAACTTTATAAAACATGTTTCAACCTCTTCATTCCATTTAAACACATATTTCTTCAATAGTGTTGTTAATAGGGCCATAATTTGTGCGTAGTTTCGAACAAATCTTCTGTAGTACCTGGTAATACCAAGGAATCCTTGTAATGATGTGATTGATTTAGGGCTAGGCTACTTAGTACGTACCAAACGTTTATTTGGATCAACCTTGATTCCTTCATCTGATATGACATGTCCCAAAAATACTATATATTTTAGTTCAAAGTTGCTTTTAGATTTGTTAGCATAGAACTTATTCTCTTGAAGGAGTTTTAATATTGTCTTTATGTGCTTGCAGTGTGAGTTCTAGATATTTCTATAAACAACGATATTATCAAATAAGACAAGTACAAACTTCCATAGGTACAAAAGAAATAAATCAGCCAATATTGCTTGGAAGGTAGCATAAGCAATGGATAAACTGAAAGACATGACCCGAAATTCGTACAACCCTTCATATGTACATAAAGCAATTTTGGGAATGTCTTCCTCTCGAATACTTATTTGGTAATAACATGATTTCAGCTCCATATTGGAGAAATATTTAGCACCATGGAGCTCATCCAATAACTCATCCACAATTGGAATTGGAAATTTACCCTTTATCGTAATTTTGTTCAATGATCGATAATCAATATAGAGTCTATATAACCTATCCTTCTTCCTAACAAGTATGGTCAGAGTTGAGTAAGGACTCTTTCTTCGTTTAATAACATCGTAGTCCAATAATTCTTGAACCAAGCATTCAATTTTTGTCTTATGTTGATGCGACTTCCTATAATATTTTCTTCTAATTGCGGTGGAACCAGGGATCAATTCTATGATGTGGTCTCTAGAACAAGGTGGAAAAATCCCATGAGGAGGTTCCTGAAAAATGGTGCTACATTTTCCAATAACTTTGTTTGATTTATTGGGATCATCATTTTGCTCTCATTAGTAGTTCCCTCTATTGCATAACAATGTAAGAAATAAACTTGGGATCCCTTTTTAATCATTTTTTCCATTCTATTAGATGAGACCATTTGTGGAGGAGGATAGTTAATTCCTTGTAATTTGTACTTTTCCCCATTTTCATAAAATATTATAAAT
>SNQJ01S0063203.1:41189-56563 GCA_010110895.2 Picea sitchensis
TCTTCAAGGCTTGGTTTGTCATCTTCAACTGATTCCAACACCTGTATCGCATATAGTGGACATCCCTTTCTGAATTACTTTCTCATTTGAAGAGCTGATATTCATCTCACCAAGATAGGTTTTTGGATCCCTTGAAGGGTTATCCTTCTTCCTTCTTCACTTACACATTCTAAGGTTTTATGGTAACAATCCAGTCTGGATTTATATGTGGCTAGTCAGTCCATACCAATCAACAGGTCATACGATCCTAGGGGTAGTATGTTAAGGTTTTCTTGGGTGGGGAATTCACCCATAGTGAATTGGCAAGCTGGTATGACCTTCTCTACCTTTTTTTTGGTGTCAGTGGCTAACTGTACCAACCATGGCATGGCGTGTTTATATGGATGTAATTTACACTTATCAACAACCTTAGGAGCTATATAACTCAAATTTGAACCAGGGTCAATTAGAATAGACACTAGATGGTTGGTGATCATACCTTCCATCTTTACCATTGAAGCTTGGTGGTCAGCTTGTTTATTATCCAAGGCTGCATAAATTTGTGGGACACTCCTGGCCACGTCATTGACGGTGGTAGCTTCTTGAACGTTGTAAATTCTTCAACTGTTCTGTTGTTGGTGCGGGCAGTCCCTCAGTAGATGTTCTTCTCCACAACCCCAACATTTCAAGGGTTCTCTTTTTGGGTTATCAATCTTTCCTGGGGTAGATCCAGAAGGTTTATTTCCACTCTGGGAGGGGAAATTATGCTGGTGTACACTTTGGGTTGGGAAGCTCATCCTTGAGTCATTTTTATAGTTTTTAAATATTGGGGATTTAAACCCCTTTTGTTGGAATCCCGAACTATTCTTCTGCTTCCAGCCTTCGCGAGGTTCTGTCCGATGCCCAAGATGTTCATAACAATATCTTGCCTTTCAGATAGTGTCTTCTAGGGTCTTTGGCTCGTCAAACTCAATCATGTTCTAATAGTCCTTAGGTAGTCCACTGATGAATCGTTGCACCTTTTCCTTTTCTTCTTTTATATAGGGTATGTACCTCAGCAACTCAAGGAATCCACTGACATATTCCTCTATGGTGAGTTTCCCCAGCTTGAGTTCATAGAATTATTTATTCTTTTCGTCGAAATACTTTTCCGACAGATACTTCTTCCTAAAGTATTTCTCAAACCGTTCCCAAGATAAGTCCTCTTCATGAATCCCTTTTACATTATTAAGGTCTTCCTACCAAATGGAAGCCTTTCCATTCAAGTTGAAAGTGGCTACTCGGGCCTTCAAGTCTTCTGAGAAGTCATGGACTCTGAAATACTTCTTTAGTCCAAGCAACCAGGCCTCCGCTTCCTCCCCCTTCTTTATTTCACCGTCGAAAGAGGGTGGTTTGGCCTTCTTGAATTCTTCGATATTATGACTTTTGGAATGCTTTCGCTTCTTCCGTTTTCTTCGGGAATAAGAGCTAGTTTTGCTACTAGAAGATCCCTCTGAGTCGTCAATTTCCTTTCCAGAGGAATCATCCGATGCTTGTCCCTTATCTTTGGGGTGGACCTTTCTCGAGGTGCTCTTCCCAGTGTGGCCACTTAAAATACCACGTTTCTGTATCTCAGGTGGACTTCGACTTTTCTTTGTATGTCGTCGGTCCATGTGACTTGTGTCAGGTCCATGTTGCAATTGACTTTGTATGTCGGATAAACTTTGCAGCAAGACTGCATTAATTTCCATTTGCTTCTCTTGCTCTGTTATCAACCTCTCGTTTTCGGCCTTGCAGCTCTGTAGTTCAACCATGAGGCTCCTCACATTCTCAGCTAGATCTGGAGGGGTCTCTGTCACCCTCCTTTCATCAGACTCTTTGTCTCTATTGTGGGAGCCATCCCCCACTTTGTGGTGCGTCACCATTCTATGCGTCTGCAGTTTCCCGCAGTTGATCGTCCACTTGTGTGCAGGAAAAACACTTGTTGTTAGTCAATATTTATATTCATTCATAACTAGTGCATAATTCATATTTTTCAAATGCATACACACAATAGGAATTTTCATTCTTAACTTCGACTTTTGATAAAGGGGGTTAAGATAGAGGGTTAGTCATTTTAAGAGTACTTCAAATGGAGTTTCTACGCAACTCGTTCATGAGCCCAAGTAGGCCAAGTGTTGTAACCATGCTCTGATACCAATTTGTCAAACACCCACTACGACAACTAATATTTTTTTGTCTTTTCTTTGAGGGATAGAATCCCTGAATTTCTACGAGGCCTAGCGTAGACCATCCCTTCCCTTATACTCCTCCATGTGATTGTTGGCTAGGACCACAGGCTTTATGATGCAAACACCCAACCCTCGGGCCAGAATCCGCTCACAGGATCGTTCAAAAAACCCTCAGAGCTGAAGCGGCTCTTTCAGATCCCTATCGGGACCTCAGAATTAGATCCACAGGTCCTTCAAATCTTCCCCACGGCCTTTGAACACATCTATGGACTTTTCCCGAAATGGAATTTCGGGTTTCGGGACTTCCTGTGTCCTGATGTCGAGAGTCCTTGACTCCTCGATCTCCCGGTACCCGAAATATCGATTTTCCAAATTGGCTTCATTCATGGTTAGCCCCCCGGGCTATACCTTGATCCATGTGACCTCCCCTTCATATGACCATAGTCCCTTCTTGGGTTTCTTGATGCAAAGCACCCGACTTCCTGTCTTCAAGACTCCCGAAAACCCAACTTTCGAAATACCGAAATGCCTATTTCCTGGCTTTTTCCTCCTTTCACGATTTTGGGTTTTCCGACACCGAAATGCTCCGACCTTATGTCTACAGGATCCCCGAAATGTCGAATTTCGGTATCCCAAAATGCCTCTCCCCGGCTTTTCTCCTCCATGGATTTCCTTTCCCCGGCTCTTTGCGTTTCGCGATTTCGCAGTTTCTAGTGTCGAAATGCTTGGTTCTCCTATCTTCGGAACTCTTGAAGTACCAAACTCCGAAATACTCACGAATACCTCAGATCCCCGTGACCTGTGATTTTCCTCAGTGACTTTAGGTTTTTGCGTTTCGGGTTTTCTCGATGCAAGGCTTTCCTCCTGTCCCTGCTCTCTCGCACTTCCGGTATCCGAAATACCAAAGTATCGATACAACCCTTTTCACTCCTGGCCGAGATCAATGACTGTGATCTGATATCAAATCAACGGCCCTGATCCTTTCAGGATTTTCGTCCCTAAGAGCCCGAATTTCATGTCCTTAGGATTTCTGAAATCCCGATATCCAGTATGCCGAAATCTGGTCCTGTCTTCGTGACCCGGCAATGCTCCTTCTCCGCTTTCAGGAATTCGTGTTTCAGAATTCTGCGACTCCTAGTGCAACAAATATTCGATGTCCTCTCATACTCCCAGTATCCGAAATACCGAAGTACTGAAATCCCAAATCTCTGATTCTCCTCCTCTTGAGCAAGATCAACGGCTCAAAACCTCCTGTGATCCAACGGCTCAGATCCTTTTGGGATTCTATGGGTTAAAAGTTTCGAAATCTTACCTCTCGCATTCCCGGTAGCCGAAATGTCGAAATCCTCCTTTTCAGGGATTTTCCCGATAATCTTGATCGCTGCCACGTGTCCTCCTATTGGACGGTTACGATGCTTTCGAGATTTCATGGGTCAAGAGTTTCGACTCTTTCCCTTTATTTCTCCCAGTAGCCGAAATGTTGAAATAGGCCTTTAATCCCCCTCTTCACATATGAGGGTTAAACCTCATGCTCCTTTCAACAGATCTGAAAGCTAGTGGTTGTTTGAGTGAGATCTGACGGCCCAGATCCACTCTTTTCCTGTGTGCTCTGCTGCTACTATCTGGACATAGAATTCAATGGTCCAAATATTCCCTTCGACTTGATCCGACAGCAGTTGTGCTCCTCTTGTTGAGCATGCGCTTTCTTCCCGAGCTTTGGAAGATTTCCCAAATGTCAAAGGCCTCGACCTTTTCTCCTGTGACGAAGCCTGTAACTCCAGATTCTGTCTGCGCTCTTTGAAAACGACTTCCCTCCTGATCTTCCTCAGACTCAAACCCTCCAAAGGGTCTTATTTCAACCTCTGTGATAGTTTACAGGCCTATGTCCCTCCTGGACTTTGTCTGCTCTGAACCCATGAAAGTATTCCCGTCTACTGCACTCCTTCCAGAGTCTCTGCACACACGAAGGAGCTATCTCTTCTGAGCTTCTCCTGTAGCTTCGACCTCTAATGGAACTTCACCCTTTTCTTTATTTCTCCTTCAAATGGAGAATCTAATGCCCTCCTGGCAATATCTTGCTCAAGCAACTTCTTGCTAAGTCTACAGGGTGTTCATCTTCCCTATGAAGATCCTCTCCTTGGACTCTTCTTCTTCTCAGAACTCAAAGAGTTCTTCCTATGATCTTATCTGCACATCTACACAATGCCCTCCTGGAAGAGTATCTCCTCAGAGTTCCCTCAGTGACTTTGTTTCCCTTGATGAACTCAATAGAGTTTTGTTGTGCACTCTAGCACTTACTCAATGCCCTCCTGGAAGAGTGTCCAGAATCCTCAGTGATTCTGTTTCTCTATGAACTCACAACAGAGTTCCTCCTCAGCACTCTGTGTCTATGCTCAATGCCCTCCTGGAAGAGCTCTACAGAACTCCTCAGAGATTCTGTCTTCTTACTGTGTCTTCCTCTACACAGTCTTTCCTTCAAGATGTTCAGTAACCTTGAGATCTTCTCCTTGAGTCAATCACTTTGGATGGTATGCTCTTCTGGCACGTCTTTGTCCAAATTCCGCAGAACTGGAAGTGCTCTCTAAGCACTGGCTATCAGAACCCACAGTGTTCTATCACACCCTCCTAGTATGAAGCCTCAAAGATCTCCAACCCTTAAATCAAAGAACTCTCAGATAGTAGAACCCATATGTCCCTGCAAATGCACATTCACAACATACATTTACAGCATAAATAGAACACACATAGACACTCACACAACACAGACAATATGCAAGAAAAATTGCTCTAGTTTGTATTAATAAAATGCCTCTCTTTACAAGGTGTTCTTGAGCTCAGACTTTTGACAGTGTCTCGACTCCCTCTCTCTGCTCTACCAACTTTTTTCGAAAAAATATACCCCAGATGTTTTACATGAGGGGGATCTTTGAGCTCTTCCCTCCATTTCACCTACCCTATTCAATTACATTAACTCTAAAATTGAATGGGTTGTCTAGTCCAGATCAGATCTAGATCTCAGCCTTACAACCTATTAAAGGCTACATATTAACTACAGCCTGCACTAAGGCATGGCTTTATGGCTCTAACAACCTTACAACATTAATTCCTTTAAATTCAAATTCAAAATATGAGAGGGTTGGCGCCTCTCTTCCTTGAATGCGTGCGCTAAGTTGGATGGTTGGTTGGCGCATGGCTGGCTTGGGAGGGATGCTCCTGCATCACCTTACCAAAAAGGTGCTTCTGGTTTTCGTGTTTCAGGATTTCTGTGTGCGAGCTCTCCCCGGCTCCCTGTCCCTTGAAATGTCAAAACCCGAAATGGGGTTAACGAGCTCCTTGACTCCCCTTTTTCCTACTCCATGCAACCACCTTCGTGAACACGCACTAACGCTAAATGGCGCTACCGGAACTCGGCTTTCGAGATTTTTTTTGCAAGGAACCCTTGTTCCTTCAATCCCCAAAACCCGAAAGCCTAGTATCATCTGGATATATGGTCCAGATTGTTGACTTGATCAATAGCCTGGATTAAGTCTCGACATTCTACCTTTCGGGATTCTGGCGGGGTTTTCACTCTTATTTCTCCGATGTCCAAAACCCTAGTGGCTTTAGATCTTCGCCACGCGTCCTCTACAAATGAACGGTCCAAATCCTTTCGGGACTCCTCCTTTCTACCACATGACCCTGTCCTGTGATGTAGGGCTCATCCACAGAGCGCATCGGGGTTTCGTATACCAGGATTTCGCGACTTGCGAAAACGAGAGGTCTTGCCCTCTAGTTTCCCAGTTGCTGAAATGCTGAAACTTATTCACGCTAAACCGATGGTCCAGATCACTCATGGATCAACGACCACGATCACATCGCGATTTTGCAAATCGTGAGTTCGTGCAGTCTTACCCTTCACCACTCCAAGTCGTGAGTCAACGAAATGATACCCGACTGCCACGTGTCCTGTGCCGATGGACGGTTCCGAATACTTCTAGACTTTCAGGACATTGTTGAGTCCACTCTCCTACCTATGCAAAGGTTAAGATCAACGGTCAATAGAGCTCTGACATATCCTTGGATCTATGGTCCTGGATCCCATCGCTACTTGCGAAGGATGAAGGGGTTGAGGTGTTAACGCCTGCACTCCTCCTCTAGATCCATCGTTCTTGACAGATCTGAGGTATTTCCGAAAGGATTCTGACCGTTCGTCTACCAAACGATGAAGTATTCTCTTTTGATAATTGGACTCACTGTCCTTTCTGAGATTGAATCACAAGATTCAACCTCTCGGGGCTTCGAACTCCCACGACTTCGAAACCTGAGAGAACTACTCTTTCTTGTACAAGGTTTCCAGACTCAGATTACATGATCCTTCAGAGGGTTCTTGGGTAATTATCCCTTGGCTTGGTGACCTGACTGAAAATCCTTCCTAATTCGTCGAGCTATGAAATCTGTGACATGGGTGAAGTAAACTCGTGGGTTTACTATAACGGTAGTCTTTTCAAGGAACTCACTCTGACTCTGGAATGCGAGGAAACTTCCCGAGAGAAGGTGCCTTCGGAAAATTAAACCAGGACATAGCGCGAGTCAAGTAGATGGGACAATTCTCAAGGGAACGAACAATTCTCAAGGGAACGGACTTGTATTCTGAACTTATTCATTCTATACATAAACCGATTATGGTCATATAAGTATAAGCATGCATCCATTATTTCCAATCAAAACACAAGGCAAACACTTATATACAGAAACCATTTATGAGCGTATAAACATGAGCATGCATTCGTGATATTCAATTCAAAATACAAGACATAACACTTATCAGAAACATCAGACGTGATGCGACTGCTGAGAGGGGTGCTCGTTTCCACCCAACCGTAGGCTCAGTGACTCCAGACGGATTTACCACTAACCACCCCCGAGCTAGACCACGATGCTTTGAGATTCAGTCTCCTACTTCCATCTCAACGAAAGTTCAAGGAAAAAGGTTACTCTCCTTCTCCTCTGTTCATAACTCCCTGTATTTCCAGAGTTCCTCCAGTTTTTCTTCCGCGATCCCTGTCGCGCGTTTTCTCTCCTCTCTCCCCCCACACTTGCTTTCTTTTCTTTCTCTGCAAGATTGTGTGTGGCGCGAATTCCCCCATCTGTGGTCATGTCTGAGAGCTTCTACGGATGGGAAGTTCACCCCCATCCCCTCATTAACTCTTGAGGAGCCTCCCCACCTACCATCCTGGTGGGTAATTCATTCCAGGTTCAGAGAGTTGCTTTGGTCTTTGAGCAAGTAAAAACTAGTATGGTATTGGTTCAGTGGAAGTTAACGCAACCATTCCAGGTCCCTTCCACCACCTCTAATTAGCCATCATGGTCTATTTTAGCACATCCCCCTCCTAGCAGTCATGCAACACATATTCATAACATAATTTACATTCATCGACCTTTTATACAAAGGGCTGTCAAATCAAACATTCACATCTTTGAGTTTGCCATAGTTCTTGGCCAATATAGTTATTTTTACAGACTGGGGGAAACAGGGTGTTACAGTGTACCAAGGGACCATCTCCTTTTTTGCTCATGGGTGGAGGGAGAAGAGTAGTAAGAATATTCCCTGGAATACTGGAACCTCTGGCCATCATGCCCGAGGGTGTTTACTGTATCTGGACAGAACTGCTTCCACAAGTTAACGAGAATTTCCATTTGCTCCAGACTATGTTTGAAATGAAAATTAGGGAGGGATAATATAACCCTCCGCAAATCCTGGTTTAATGTGTATCAATGGAAGATACCCTCGAGCCTTTCGTTGATCAATGACAATCTCCAGGGTTTGTGCGTAATGAGTTGTTACCATTAAATCTCACTAATTACATATTTAGAAAAAAGTGTGAATGTTGCGGTGACGATGAAGAGCAATTAAGAATTAGAGATTTATTAAAGGCACCAAGTGGCCGACACACGAAATAGATTGCATCATATTTGAAATGAATACTTGGAAAGGATAACACTCTTCTCCACAAATCTTTGTTTAATTTGTGGTAATGACAAATCTTCTCCGACCTTCCGGACATTAATGACAATCTTAACAGTTCCTGCACGATGAACTACTAGCATTAATGCTTAATAATTTCATATATAGAAAGAAATACGAAGGTAGCGGGGATGGTGAAGAGCGACCAAGCATTGTACATTTCCTCCACCCGCCAACTCGCAAAATAGATTCCAAGAAATGCCCAAGTATGGAAAGCGGTCAGGCGGGTTACAAAAAAAAAGGATCACAAGATATACCCAGGAGTCGTGAGGGGCTGATGGTCAAATTGTATCTCAGTGACAGATATCGACCGTCAATTTGTATATCGCGGAATTTTGGGTGTTGTTTGTACGTAGGGGAACAGTGGAAGCACAGTGTTGAGAGAACAATTTGTATATTGCAAAACTTCGAGTGTTGTATATAAAAGCATGAGACATTTGGAAAAAGGACCAAGTAAACAGAAAGTGAAAGCAAACGAGATGAAGTGGAATTTGTTTGCTAATTTATAAATTGTGGAAGTCTGGGTGTTGTTTACAGGTGGCGGAACAATGGAAACGCAATGTTGAACCCACCTATGCAGGTACCCGCGATTCAAAAATATTGTTCAATATGAAATGGGGAAGCGGTCGGTCAGGCTCGTAATATAAAAGTAACAATGGAAATCTGAAGACGTGAATCCGCCAAATCCCGCACCTAGACATTTTCCGAAAAACGAGTAAGTAACCAGAAAGGGAAAGTAGAGGGCAAAAAAGAAAGCGGATAACAATTTTTGGAAGTGGGAATTGTTGTAAGAAAGCCCCATTTATGGTCTTAACAGTGACTATGAAGTGCATTAAACATGCTAACAGGTTCTTCAATCAAGCAATAGATACAGCGAGCAATGTTTATAGTTTCCAGGATCTGTTTGTATAAGATAAGCGTCCAAAAGTTACAAGAAAATCAATTTTTGGATGTTTAAGTAAAAATTTTGTACTGTTAGCTTCACCGCAACTATAACAACAACGAATTTCAATTTTAATGTCTTCTCATTCATATGATTGTTCCATTAGACTTTGCATAGTATATACTCTTTTATTTCAATTTGTTTGCTAATTTTTAGATCGCGGAAGTTCGGGTGTTGTTTTCAGGCGGCGAAACAATGGAAACGCAATGTTGAACCCGCCTATCTGGTAACCCGCCTATTTGGAAACCCATGAGCCAAAAATTTTGTACAATATGAAATGGGGAAGCGGTCGGGCGGGCTGGTGATATAAAAGTAAGTGGAAATCTAAAGACGTGAACCCGCCAACTTATGCACCTAGAAACTTTCCGAAAAATGAGTAATACATACTAAATATGTACTTTTATATAGTATGGACATGATATTTTATAGAGCATGTACGGATCCCTCATTCCATACTTAGCTACTTTTTGGATCGCGGGTTCTCTAGCTAGTGGGCTCAAAATTTGGCCTCTATTGTTTCGTGTCCTACAAATAGCACCTAGAGTTCCGCGATATACAAATTGACAGGCAGACTTGTGGGTTGGCTAGCTCAACATTGCACTTCTATTGTTCTGTGTCCTCCAAACAACACTCAGAGTTCCACGATATACAAATCGACAGACGGACTCCAGGGCTGGCAGGCTCAAGATTGTGATTGTTTACGGATGGTGATCCCTATCAACTATCTAACATTATCTAAAAACATTATTTTCAAATACTAAATTATTAATATTAAATATTGATATTGTACAGTTTAATTACATAAAATTATTAAAGGATGTTAAATCTCTTATTTAAAAAAAATGAAGTAAACAAAACAAAGATTTTTTAAATTGTGTCACCGCAAGTATAACAACAACCAATTTCAATTTTAAGGGCCTCTTGTTGATATGATAGCTCCATTGGACTTCACACAGTATATATTTGTTTATTTCAAAATATTCCAGAAGATTAATTTTACCAAGTTCATCGATCAAGGAAAAGTGTTAAAACAATCCACATATTACATTTGCGTCACAGAGGTTATATTAAAGGGCAAATCATGTCCTCTATAGTTTTGTGTCCTACAAACAACACCTAGAGTTCTGCGCTATGCAAATTGACAGGAGGACTTGCGGGTTGGCTGGCTAAAAAATTGCAATTCTATTGTTCTGTGTCCTCCAAACAACACTCGGAGTTCCACGATATACAAATTGACAGACGAAGCATACAACCAAGAACCAAGTAAACTCCAAACATGCCGCAAGCAAGATCCCACAAGCTTCCATAGAGTAGAATGCATCGACCTTTGCATCAAACAATTTGATATCATTTTTGGACCAAACAATCTTATGCGCATGCAATTTCTATAGCGAGATCTGAATATCTCAAGATGATGTTTCAATCCATCCCCATTTACTTATTGTTTTTTCAATTATGGCATCGAGAAAATGCAGATACCATACCATAAATGTATAGTTGGAGACACATTTTTATTTTATTCGGGCACTCGAAAGAAAATTGCAGAAATCATGTCATGGCTAAATAGTTGAAAAACAATTGTTGAACTTGGGCACCCAAAAAACGTGCAGGATCCTCCATCAAAGAAACAACCACCCACCATGTTTTGTTTTTTCTTTTATTTGCACACCGAAACAAATATGCAAAATCCTCACTGAGAGACGCAAGAAAACATCAAAATAACAACATCGATTGCATTTTTAATTAGATTCTCAAGTACTCGAGTCCGATGAACATTCATATGGGTGTTGAAGAAATATTACAGAGACACATTGCAAAATTCTTACTTGGAGATGCAAGAAAACATCAAAATAACAACATCGATTTCATTTGTAATTAGATTCTCAAGTACTCGAGTCTGACGAACATTCATCTGGGTGTTGAAGAAATATTATAGAGAAACATGAGATATTTTCGTTTCCTGCCAAAGCTCGATATGATTTTTTTTTCTTGTTTTTTTTTTTCTTTAGATGATATGCAATATTGCATTGTCCTCATTTAAGGTAAATTTGTTGTGTATCCGAAAGTCATGCAGCATGTAGACACTGCTTGCCTTTTTCTGTAGGTATGATTCATACGACAATTCTGCTAACACATAAAGCACATCTTGTAACAGAGGTTGCCTAATTGTACAATGAACGGTTGTGTTGCCCACGGTTCGGATGGAAGCATTGAGGAAATGTCCATATATATATGGACATTTTTCACTGCATCACAGAAAGTCAATCGTATCATCACTTATCAAAGAGGAAGAAAAAGCAGGAGAGTTGCATTTCTCACATACAGGCTCAAAGGGAGTCGAGTACGCATTCGTTGCAACCAAAACACCTTCAACCTGGAAACACGAGCATAGGAAATAATACATTGAACATAATACACAACGAAACACCCCTCACCCCCCCGAAAAAAAAAAAAAGGCAGAAATTTGTGAAGGCTATTTGTCTATTTGTATTAACAAAGTGAGGATGATTCTATAGATGTATATGCACAACAGTTTTAGAGCTAGTTAGTTTCTTCAGATCCTATACTATGTCTGCTCGCAACTCCATTACAAATTTTGCTTGGGTTGTGCGAAATATCTTTTCTCTAACATCCCTTTTCTTTGTTATATTTTTTAAGAGCATAAGTGGAAATTGCCCTTTATGCAATTGTTGTTCCATTGAAGAAAAAAAATTTGAATAGATAACGAACAATTGTAGCTGCAACATGGAACAGTGCAATATTTGTGTAACTTAATCGAGATACATGCACATGCGAAAGTAAAGGACAAAACTGGATATGGAGAACGATACCATTGCCTTGTCGTTGTCCGACTCTCCATCTTTTATATGCAAAATGTGTTGCGAGCCAAGTTTTCTCACCAATGTGACAATTGTGCCAATGGTTTCAATTGGGTAAATGTCTTTGCTCTGTGCAAGTTGGCTGATAGGTATGTCCGGGACGAAACGATATTCTGAACAAACAGTGGGAATTTTTTCCACAATACTTGTTTTGTTGAGCGAAATAATGTGATCACAATCACCATGGTCATATACTGTTTTGGGCAATTTATTAAAATTTGTAATGGATATCCCATTACCTGGCAATATATTTTTTGCATGTTTCTGGACAAGTTGTGTAGGAATAATCAATATGACTGTCATCATGGCCTCCGTGTCTGTCATGTCAGCACTCATAATGGATCTAGTTTTGTTTTCCTTGTCCAAGTAGGTGCTATAGACAACCATTATGTCCCCGATGAACACTTGTCCAGTTCGGTGGTTGTTCAATCCCTCAATTGATAGTACTTTGGGTGTTACAAGTATAGACCTGGTGACAATTTTTGAACAGGAAAAGTAAAGTGAATGGTAGTGTGCATTATTTTTTTGTTTTCTTTTTTCCTGGCATAAATTTACAAGTAGACGCATAGTTTCGATGAACTATGGAGCCAGAGTTTTGCAACCACACCTCTTACTCTGTGGAGCCTGCGTTATGTTCAGCGTCTCTCTTGTACTTGTTGATACTTCTTCTAAGCTGCAAAGCATGTATTTCATATGACATCATCATATTCACCATGCCATAGATGAATAAATAGTTGAGGATATTTGTTTGGTAAACATACTAGGAACATAATGTATGCATCTTTACCTTTAGCCTTGTCAATCTGCTGATGTCTGGGATGACTGACTGCTCATGGCCATGTCACTAGTCCAACTTTTTCTAATGCAAGCATGTGTAGATGAACATCAGAAGGACTAAACAAGCATATGCATTATATATTGTCCATAATAGTTCTTAATGTCAAATGCAGGGTGGAAGGAGATGGAATACAAAATAGGGTGTCAAAAGATACTCAGGAAACATGAGGACCCGAGGGTCAAATTGTATGTCTCTCATTTTTTTGACTGGAAAAATGTGTAACAGTAAATAGGGCATGATGGCAGGGCACGATGACCAATCTGTATATCGTGGAACCCCGGAAGCCGAGGGAGAAATCTTGAACCCGCCAGCCCGACACCCATAATCGACAAAGTGGGTAAGTATGGAATAAGGTAGAAGCATGACCATAAATGTGAACCCGTGAGTTCGCCAACACGCGCACCAAGGCATTTTCGGAAAGACCACTAAGCATAGCAATTAGAAAGCAAAAGGGATAATAGAAAATGGAAAAAGTAGAAATGGGGAGGACACAAAGGCCCATTGCTGCCAAGTCATCGTTTTCTAGTCTAATATTATATGCCCCCACCCACTTTGTATATTTAATTTACTAGCACGATTGGTATACCTTTTCAAATATTGCACCACAAAACCCTCTGATGTTGCATAGAAGAATTCATCTTCTTGTCCAACCAACCTGTTTCTTTCAAGGTAGCAACGTCGAATATACAATGGCCATGAAGGCAAGTTAGTATGAATAAAGACATGTAAAGAAAGGAAAACAATTCTATTTATTTCAATGTAACAACAAACATAATACAATTCATATGAGAATAAGCAAAAAGATACATAGCATATACATATAGATAAGAAAAAACAATTAAAAAAAAAGTGCAAAGCAGTGGAACAAGCACAACAAATACACATACAATAACTGAAATACTCAACACTGGAATATGAAATAAGAGTACAAATATGCACCTTTGTAACTCCTCGTCTACATTCACGCCAAAGAGTCCATCGTCCTCTCCAAACATTATGTTTGTTTAAATGTAGAAATGCAGGAAAAATACAATGGACATCAAGGAAGTTAGCATGCAGGAAGACATGTAATGAAGATAAGTTATTATGTAGGAAGGCACACAATATCTACATACAATAAACTAGGTGAACACACATACAGACAATAAATGAAATACAAAACAACTGAATATGAAATAACAGTACAAGCATGTACCTTTGTATCTCCTCTTCCACCGTTGCAGTCAAGACTCCGTCGTTTTCTCTAGCTATTCTCTTTGTTTGAATGTGGGAACACACAAAACACAATGAACATGAATGGAAGCCGGTATGCACCGGAGAACAAGTAATATGTACATATAGTAAATGAGAATCAACGAATAGAATAAAATATAGGCAGAAACATGAACCTTTTCTTTTCTCCATCCATGGCTGTAAATATATAAATTTTTTCCCTGCCCAAAATATATTACAAGCCACAAAATATTAAGAAAGTGCATTGTCATAGCTAAACGATTTTTGTTTTTCGTGGCAAAGTATCCAGATATGCTTCCAGACATGGAAATAGAATTTTTCACTCTCTTTGTTGTACATATCATATCTCAAGTACAAGACAAATTGTATCGTGGTCACACCAGTCTGTGTAGAGGATAAAGAACATGTATTGTGATATGGGAAAATTCCACCATACATGGTTTATAAGTGCAGCTTGCACATGTTTTATTTTAACAAAAAAACAACGGATATTGCAATTGCACATGTAGTTGTCCAATTATTTTTTATGCCATTATTTTCTATCATGTCAACACTGAAGTATCAGAAAAATTTTACAGCAAAACAGAGCTCGACCTCACCAGAGACGACAAATAACACAACCGCATGTCCACTCGTGGGTGCAGGGTCTAAACATCGTAAAGCGCCCAAAAAATAAAAATAAAACAGCTCCAAGTGTCGGCGCAGGACCTCAACCCTGCAAAGCCGAAGTAAACAAAAGAAAACAACAAGCACCAAACCAGTAAGAAAGCATGAACATGCCCAACTGCAGCCCCAGGGCCCCAAAATTGTAAACTTCAGCCAAACAAAAATAACCAGCAACCAACGAACCAGCGAACCAGCGAACAAGAAAGAACCAGCGAACCAGTAAACAACATATGTATCTCTAACGATTACGAAACTACAGCCGAAGCTCAGAAGGAACTAGAAACATACGTCGAGCATGCCAGTAGAAATAAGAAAAAATTCTTACTTGCAAACTGCAAACATTGAACAACAAAGAAGGAATAGAAAATGAAATTATGGCATGGAAACTTACTCTGAAACGATGAAAGACAGAAGCGCAGGTCGAATTGTGAACCAAACAACAACAACAAGCAGGAACTGACAAGCCAGCGAAAAAGAAGCACCCATCGAACCAGTAAACAATGTCTGTAGCTTCAACGATGACGAAATTGCATTCTAAGCCTAGAAGAAGTATGAAACATACAATGCCTATTCAACTGGCGGTGGACAACAATATTGTCCAAATTCACTGCAACATTGTATG
>SNQJ01S0063204.1:11742-29553 GCA_010110895.2 Picea sitchensis
ACATTAGTCTTAGACCTTTCAAGGATTAAAATGGAACCTAAATAAAAAATTAAATATTTTAACCAATGGTTTCTCACTTTAATGAAGAGGATTTCACAATCCTCCAAACCCATTGAAGACATTTCCATAGAATTATATACTTCAATACTCCCCATGTCAATGGCGATGTTTGTCAAGAATTCTAAGAAAAATACCTTGGAAGAAACTTTCAAGGAATCCCTTAAAGTTGAAAATAACATGTTTGGTCTGAAAGGTAACCCTGGAGACAAATAATCTAAGGACAAATTCAATCCTAAAATCAATTCATTTGTAACCAAAACCTCAGAAGATAATAAAGATATTGATTCCATATATATGGAAGCCCTCCAAATAATATTAAAAAAACTATCCAATGAAATCATTGATCTGAAAAGAAACCCTAGGGAAAACTCTTTTAACCCCAATAATGTTTTTAAGTTCTATTGGATAGGAATTTTGGATACATTTTGGTTAAGTTTTGGGATCTACGCTAGAACAAGTCAAAGAATAAAAGGAAGTTAGAATATGGACCAGAGCGCGTGAAGGGAGTGGAATTTGAGGAGTCAAAGAGTGCGATAGAAACAAGCGTGACAAAGCAATGTGCAAAAGGCAGAAAAGGGTTATAGACCGTTGGGATTTTAGGAAATTTTGTCCACATAGTAACGAGCTTAGACCTATTTTGATGTACAAATATGTAAAGGGTCAAGCTAGATAAGGGGTTCAAAGAATGAGAATTTAAGGTGCATTGTGCATGAGTTGAGTTTTTGGCTAAGTGTTTAGATGTTATGACTGAGGTTTTCGGGAGTAGGCTTGCACTGTAGCAGAACGACTAGGCAGGTTTGGGTAATGTTACTATTACATATTTTGTAAGCACAATGTGCAACTGTAGAAGATTAAAAATGACAAATATTAGAAGCCAACAATTGTGAACGTATCCCAATATGGGTGAACCAAGTTAAACCCTTGTGTCGTGATGTGTTGTTTTTGCATGTTATGTTGTTTATTGTTACTGTGCAATGATGATAAAGGCTTCATGATGTAGGAGCATCGCCAAATCATCAAGCGAGCCAACACGGAAGCGGAAGACAGCTGGATAAGCTAACACAAATTTTGAGAAACACTTTGGAATTGTTGCGCAAATATTAAATGATTCATTTAAGATGAGGCACACTTGTATATTGTAAATGGACCTTGAGTGGATAGCTCTCGTCCTTTAGTAGGTAGACGACATTTAAAATATTTAATGCTGGTAGATAGGAATTTAATTCTTAGATTAGACAGTTTAGAAGAAGGAGGGAAAATGGATATAGACACCCTCATTGTATCATTGTAATAGTAGACTGAGCTTGAGCATAGAAGAACAAGAAGAGAAGCAGAGAACTGTAGAAGAACACCCATGTACAAACATTTGAATTAATAGAAGAATTCTGATTCAAATTCATGGCTTGTGTTGTTCTCTATGTATGTTGGTGTTGATATGCTCATGAATGTTTGCTTCCTGTCATACATCTGCTTTTATATGATGTGTATGTGATTTCATGTATGAATTGAAGTCAGAGAGGGAGGTGAAATGAGTTTCAATTGTTTCTCTATTTGAGCCATAGAATTACTGCAAGGAGTGCAGTCGGATTTGTCCGCAAGGAGTGCGTTGACAGAGGGGTTCAAATAGAGATAAATTTTGTTCTCACTTCCTTGAAGGTACAGGTTGGGTTGTTGGAGCCGTTCAAGGAGTGCGCAGGCCAGGTGAAAATTCTCAGGGGTGCGAACCTGAGTGAGGTATTGAAGGACTGTTGTTGCAAGCATGCGCAGAGTTGAAAGAGACTTCACCATTTAGACGTGTTGGAGGGTTTCCGCAAGGAGTGCGTGCAAGGAGCCTTTCCTAAGGCTCAAGGTCATAGAAAATCTTGCGAAGGATTACACAGAGAAGTTGTGGTGGAAGTAATTAAGCAGGTGTTGTAAGTTTGCGCACAGGCGAGAAAGTATTCGTGGAGGAAGGAACGGATGGTCAATATTCTCCTAGGGAGAATTCGTGAATAACCGAAAGCCTTTAGATCCTGGAAAGGTGCAGGGGAGATACTGTGGCGTATTCCCAAAGGGTTCCAAGCTCAGGAGAGGCAGAGCCGTTGATCAGAATCACGAGGACCGTTGGATCCACACGCATATCGTGGATCGGGGCTTCGTGAGTCGAAGCTCCAAATTATTATAACAAGAATCGCGATATCGTGAGACGCAATATCCCGACGAGCCCAGAACCATCCATTGTTTGGGACGTGTGTCATAAGATCCAGAGAAGTCAGGGTTCAACGTATCGGAGGTCTTGAGGACAAAATACGCAGATAGTTTGGAATCACGATCCGCGATATCCCGACGGTGACATAAACAGTGTGGGGCCACAACAGAGTAGGTGGGAGACAGGTGGCATAAGTCATCGGGGTTTTGCTGTGAGAAGCTCCTATACATTGACATCAGGATTCGCGATCCCGCGAATCCTGAAATCCTGATAGAAGTGACGGGACTGTTGAAAAGTCAACCCTGCGAGCACATCGGAGGTTTGGCGCATCGGGGTTCGAAAGTCGGTAAATCAAGTGGTTTGATATCGTGAGTAGCGAAATCGCGATAAGGAAATTTTCTATAGGAGGAAGTCAACGTTGACTGAGGCATCGGGTCTCAGGGATTCGAGAGTATAGCGCTCGACCATTGGACTTGCGAAGTCGCGAGTTCCGATTCCCCGATAAGTAAAGAGAGGGGGAATTGTGTGAAGTGTTCTGTGGGTGCAGATTTCCCGATTGGGAAATAGAAGAACCTTGGTGTTCTTCGGGCCATGAGGAAAAGGAAGATCATGTGAGCGGGCGTACCAGTGAGGGTGCGACTGCGCCAGAGTGGTATCAGAGCACATAAAGACTCTTTTCTTTCTGTAGCAGAGAAGAGGAAAATTCACCATGCCGCCCAGGAGAGAAAGACAATCACCTGATCTAGAGGATAGGGAGATGTGAAGAAGAGGCAGGAAGGTAACAAATCAAGAAATGGAGAGGCAAATGCATGATCTCCGAGCAAGACTTGAAGACATGGAGACAACACAAAGATGCACAGTTAGTGCGGGGGATTTTAGCGACTCAGAGGATGAAGTCGAGGCTGAACGCAAAGAAGAAGTTGCATCCGAAGATGCAACAAACGAGTGTCTAATCAAAGCTATTGCATGGATGGGTGCAAATTCGAAGATGGACATTCCAGTCTATGAGGGAAATATGGATGCAGAAGAGCTTCTGGATTGGATCCGAGCTCTTGACACCTACTTCGATTATGAAGATGTTGAAGAGGATAAGAAGTTCAGACATGATGTCACACGCTTGAAAGGACATGCAACATTATGGTGGGACGAGCTACAAGAAGATAGACGCTACAAGGGCAAGCAGAAGATCAAGAGTTGGGATCGAATGATTGCAAAGATGAAGGCAAAGTTCATCCCAAGAGACTATCAAATTACTCTGTTCAGGAGAATGCAGAACCTGAGACATAAGCTGATGACAATGAAAGAATACACGGAAGAATTCTATCGACTGAACATCAGGGCAGGTCATCGGGAGAGCGATGATGAGAAGGTTGCTAGATATCTGAATGGTCTGAGATACGACATTCAGGATGAATTGAGTATGGAGACCATTTGGACTGTGGAGGATGCCTATCAGATGGCTTTGAAAGCTAAGGAAAAGATGAGCCGTAGGCAAGGTCAAAGGGGCCGATAAGATTTTGTGTGACATCATTCCTATGGATGTTTGTCATTTATTGTTGGGTAGGCCATGGCAATATGACAAGAATGTGATTCATGACGGGAGGATGAACACATATACCCTGGAGAAGAATGGGAGAACCCATATGTTTCTTTCGATAAAGGATAAAGAGGTGAAGTCGTAAGTAAGCAACAAAATACTTCTCATGAGTGGGAAGGAACTTCTTACGGAGGTGAAGAAAAAAGAAGATCCACAATTATTTGTGGTCAGAAAACCAAGAATTGTTCTGAATAGCACAAGAGTGGATGATCTACCAGAAGAGGTTCAGGAACTACTGGAAGAATTCACTGACATTGTGGTGGACGAATTACCTCATTCATTGACACCGATGAGGAGTGTGAGTCATCATATAGACCTCATACCAGGGGCCAGTTTTCCAAACAAAGTCGTGTATAGGTTGACGCCACAAGAAAATGAAGAGGTCGAGAAGCAGGTCCAGGAGCTGCTGGACAAAGGATTGGTCAGGGAAAGTTTGAGCCCGTGTGCCGTTCCAACAGTACTCAGTCCAAAAAAGGATGGAGGTTGGAGAATGTGTACCGACTCAAGGGAAATCAATAAGATAACCATCAGATACAGGTTTCCATTGCCAAGAATGGATGATTTAATGGATTGCTTGAGCAGAGTAGAATTTTTTTCAAAGATTGATCTGAAGAGTGGATATCACCAGATTCGCATGAGAGAAGGTGATGAGTGGAAAACAGCCTTCAAAACCAACGAAGGGTTATATGAATGGCTAGTCATGCCATTTAGCTTGACGAATGCGCCAAGTACCTTTATGAGGTTAATGAATGAAGTCTTGAGGGAATTCATCGGGAAATTTTTCATCGTATATCTGGATGATATACTGATTTTTAGTAAGACAAAGGCTGAGCATATGAAGCATTTGGCCATTGTGATGAAGAAGCTACAACAGGAGAAGTTGTTGATTAACATAAAGAAGTCCTCATTTATGAAGACAAAACTCATTTATCTGGGTTTTGTTATATCCGCAAATGAGTTGAGGATGGATCCAGATAAGGTAGAAGTGATCAAGAATTGGCCATCACCGAGGAATGTATTTGAGGTGAGAATATTTCATGGTTTGGCTA
Source organism: Picea sitchensis (assembly GCA_010110895.2). Taxonomy (NCBI): domain Eukaryota; kingdom Viridiplantae; phylum Streptophyta; class Pinopsida; order Pinales; family Pinaceae; genus Picea; species Picea sitchensis. Next base: position 16,637 of record SNQJ01S0063204.1, read on the forward strand.
GTTTCTACCGAAAATTCATCAGGAATTTTAGTGGAATTAGCGCAGCGATGATGGATACAGTGAAGAAAAGACATAAATCTTTTCATTGGACAGCAGAGGCTGAGAAGAGCTTCAATCTGTTGAAGCGGAAGATCATGGAACAACTGGTTCTGGTGTTGCTGGATTTCCAGAAGACGTTTCAAGTAAAATGTGATGCAAGCAGGTTTTCCATAGGAGCGGTCTTGAGTCAGGAGGACAGACCAATTGCATATTTCAGCGAGAAGATGAATGAGGCAAAATTGAAATACTCCACGTATGATAAGGAGTTTTATGCTATCATACAAGCACTGAAAAAGTGGAGGCATTACTTGATCCCGAAAGAATTTGTTTTATATAGTGATAACCATGCATTATAGTTTGTGACTCAACAGGAGAAGTTGAATCAGAGACATGTAAAATGGGTAGAGTATATGCAGAATTTTACATTTGTGATTAAACACATTTTGGGTACTGCTAACAAAGTGGCTGATGCTTTGAGCAGGAAATGTTTGCTGATGCAGGAGTTCAAAGTCAGGACGTTAGGCTTTGATGATCTTAAGGACATGTATGCAGATGATCCAGACTTTAAGGAAGCATATGAAGTAGCTGAGAATCCATTTCTCAGAGACAGAAGCCAGTGGATAGAGTACGTGATCCAAGAAGGATTGTTGTTCAAAGGCAATCAGTTGTGTATTCCAAACTGCTCCATGAGGGAGAACCTGCTGAAGGAGAAACACATCAGAGGATTGGCCAGACATTTCGGTCATGACAAGACATTCACGAAGCTGAGCGAGTCGTATTTTTGTCTAGGGATGCGATCAGAGGTCAAGAGATTTGTAGACAGATGTATAATTTTCCAGCATTCGAAGGGGAGAAAGAAGAATGTCGTTTTTTATCAGCCATTGCCCATACCGGAATGACCGTGGGAGGCAATTAGCATGGATTTCGTATTGGGATTGCCAAGGACGCAAAGAGGATTTGATTCCGTCTTTGTAGTAGTGGACATGTTTTCCAAGATGGCACACTTCATTCCATGCCAGAAAACCACCGATGAGACTCACATCACAAATATGTTCTTCAAAGAGGTCATTCGACTTCATGGTTTTTCGAGGAGTATAGTTTCGAACAGAGATACCAAGTTAGTAGGACATTTTTGGAGGACCTTATGGAAGAAGCTGGGGACTAACTTGTTGTTTAGTTCAGCTTATCATCTGCAGATGGATGGACAGATAGAAGTGGTGAACAGAAGTCTGGGAGAATTGCTGAGAAGCTTGGTGATAGAGCACCACAGCAATTGGGACAGTATATTGCCGCAGGCCGAGTTTGCTTATAATGACTCAGTGAACAAGAGCACAGGCCAAATCCCATTTCAGATTGTGTATGGGGTGCATCCGAGGGGAGTTTCTGAATTGATGAATTCAGAAGAGACTGACACTAGCAGTGCTAGGGCTGAAGAGTTCGCAGAAGTGATGAAGGAACTTCATGGCAAGGTGAAGCAGCGACTGCTAAATTCAAGTCAGGAGTATAAGCGTAGAGCAGACCAGCGGAAGAGACAATTTCAGTTCGAGGTTGGTGAATTAGTTCTGGAATACTTGAGGAAGGAAATGTTCCCAAGGGGAACATACAATAAGTTAAAGATGAAGAAGATCGGACCGTTTAAGGTCTTGAGAAAATTCGAAGAAAATGCTTATGAGATCGAGCTATCGGATGGGATCGGAACATATACGATATTCAACATCGCGGATTTATACCCATATAGAGCTGGTGAACTAGAGACTGGAACTAAGCAGCCAATGATTCAGTGGATAAAACAATTTCCAGTTGCAGAGAGGCCGCAGATGGAATGTATACTAGACAAGAGAGTGGGTAAAAAGACCAAGAGGAAAGAATACTATGAGTATCTAGTCAAGTGGAAGAACCATCCAGTTGAATATGCCAGCTGGGAGACTGAAGCAGAAATACAGAAGCATGGACAGACTGTGCAGGAGCTCATGGACAGGAGCCCATGAAAATTTTCAAGCGAGGGAGTATGATGCAGGAGCATCGCCGACTCATCAAGCGAGCCAACACGGAAGTGCAAGACAGCTGGATAAGCCAACACAAATTTTGAGAAACACTTTGGAATTGTTGCACAAATCTTAAATGAGTCATTTAAGATGAGGCACACTTGTATATTGTAAATGGAACTTGAGCGGATAGCTCTCTTCCTTTAGTAGGTAGACGACATTTAAAATAGTTAATGCTAGTAGATAGGAATTTAATTCTTAGGTTAGACAGTTTAGAAGAAGGAGGGAAAATGGATATAGACACCCTCATTGTATCATTTTAATAGTAGCCTGAGCTTGAGCATAGAAGAACAAGAAGAGAAGCAGAGAACTGTAGAAGAACACCCATGTATAGACATTTGAATTAATAGAAGAATTCTGATTCAAATTCATGGCTTGTGTTGTTCTCTGTGTATGTTGGTGTTGATATGCTCATGAATGTTTTCTTGCTGTCATACATATGCTTTTATATGCTATGTATGTGATTTCATGTATGAATTGAAGTCAGAGAGGGAGGTGGAATGAGTTTCAATTGTTTCTCTATTTGAGCTAGAGAATTCCTGCAAGGAGTGCGGTCGAATTTGTCCGCAAGGAGTGCGTTGACAGAGGGGTTCAAATAGAGATATCTTTTGTTCTCACTTCCTTGAAGGTACAGGTTGGGTTGTTGGAGCCGTGCAAGGAGTGCACAGGCCAGGTGAAAATTCTCAGGGGTGCGAACCTGAGTGAGGTATTGAAGGACTGTTGTTGCAGGCGTGCACAGAGTCGAAAGAGACTTCAACATTTAGACGTGTTGGAGGGTTTCCGCAAAGAGTGCGTGCAAGGAGCCTTTCCTAAGGCTTAGGGTCATAGAAAATCTCGGGAAGGATAGGTCCTTGAATTCATTGAAGGATTGCACAGAGAAGTTGTGGTGGAAGTAATTAAGCAGGCACTGTAAGTTTGCGCACAGGCGAGCAAGTCTTCGTGGAGGAAGGAACGAACGGTCAGTATTCTCCCAGGGAGAATTCACGAATCACCGAAAGCCGTTAGATCCTAGAAAGGTGCAGGGGAGATACTGTGGTGTATTCCCAAAGGGTTCCAAGCTCAGGAGAGGCGGAGCCGTTGATCAGAATCACAAGGACCGTTGGATCCACACGCATATCGTGGATTGGGGCTTCGTGAGTCGAAGCTCAAATTATTATAACAAGAATCGCGATATCGAGAGACGCGATATCCCGACGAGCCCAGAACCGTCCATTGTTTGGGATGCGTGTCATAAGATACAGAGAAGTCGGGGTTCGGTGTATCGGAGGTCTTGAGGAAAATATACGTAGACAGTTTGGAATCGCGATCCGCGATATCCCGACGGTGATGTAAACAGTGTGGGGCCACAACAGAGTAGGTGGGAGACAGGTGGCATAAGTCATCGAAGTTTTGATGCGAGAAGTGCTGATACATTGACATCAGGATTCGTGATCTCATGAATCCCGAAATCCCGATAGAAATGACGGGACTGTTGAAAATTCAACCCCACGAGCAAATAGGAGGTTCGGCGCATCGGGGTTCGGAAGTCGGTAAATCGAGTGGTTCGATATCGCGAGTAGTGAAATTGCGATAAGGAAAGTTCCGATAGGAGGAAGTCAGCGTTGACTGAGGCATCAAGTCTCGAGGATTCGAGAGTACAACGCTCGACCATTGGACTTGCGAAGTCGTGAGTTCAGATTCCCTGATAAGAAAAGAGAGGGGGAATCGCGCGAAGTGTTCTGTGGGTGCAAATTTCCCGATTGGGAAATAGAAGAACATTGGTGTTCTTCGGGCCGTGAGGAAAAGGAATATCCTGTGAGCGGGCGTACCAGTGAGGGTGCGACTGTGCCACTTCAACATGATGGATGTGTTATTCATATATGATGTTATAATGTCACACATTGAAGTAAATGGTAAAAGGATGAATGTCGAGTAAATTAATTTCACACACAGGATCTGTTGCATGATAAAGTAACTATTAATGAATGGAAACTACACAGATGAGTAGATGGTTAGTAAAGACATGTTGAATGCCTCACTTTCGCTCATTACTGCAAAACCTTAGTTCCTGGATCCCCTCTAGATTCCTCAAGTGAAACTTCACTTGATTGTAGGTGATGCCAAAAGGGCCAATGTCTAAGGGTTTTATTGGTGTATTGATAACTAACCCTGGGTCTACCCAGTGCATGCCAAAAAATGGTTCCATTTCCAGGAACAAGAACTGTAATTGAGGGGAATGTTTTGTTGGCTGAATAAGGAAGAGATCATAGAATGGATAGAGAGGAAGCAACAAGAATTTCCCATAGAACATACTAGGAACCCAAAACTTAGTGATGAACAAAGGTTGCAAAGGTGTGTGTTCACATATCGTCATGAAATTTTCTTTGGTGAATTTCTGATAATTTTGACTGAATGGTTAGAAAGTATAGTGGAGAACATTGGGAGATATCGAGCCAAGGCTTTGAGAAACTGGACCCTTGAACTAATCAGACAATTGAATATAGTAATTAAGAAAGTTTCTCGCACAATTTATTTTTGGTTGAATAGTGTATTTGGGTGTTACATTACAGAATTTGTAATAGATTGTACCCAGTCTTATAGTGTCACAGAAAGGGACTTTTTCAAGGGTCCATGCAAAAGGTATGTAAATGCACTCTCTACCTGGATAAATATAAATTTGTGTGACAATAATTTTATGAATATGGAATCTGACTACTAGGCACCTTCACGCACATAGGGGGATTGGGGGATGATTGAAGGATGGTCTGAGAGAGATCAAAAGGATGAATAGGGATAAGATGGATTGAGGATGCCGAGAGAGGAAGATAGTGACTCAAATAGAGAGATTGGAGTATTCCATTATGGGAAAAGGTTTAGGTATAGTAAAAAGGAGACTGTGGTTGGGAGATAAGGGAAACACAATATATTTGAGAAAAGAGACCCCTGCGTAGTACTTTAGATCACATCGTACGAAGAAAGGAAAGAGAAAGAAAAATATCCTTAGTACATTCGAGTAGAAGAAAGAAGTCAATCTCATATCAGAATCTGTGTCAAAACCACGACCCCATGTGTGTCACCAATATTTGAAGAAGAAACCATAACTTTGTCGATATTAATTGTAGTTAGTTGATGAAGTCATAATAGTGGAAGTATCACAACGAACTATACTTAATCAACATCACCGAAGGTAAGTACTAAGCATAATACAATGGAAAGAATATATCATACATTGAGAATGTGTGAGTTCTAGGGAGTAGGGTTAGAATACCCAAAGAAACATTTGTTTGTATGTGACATGATATGGACTGCTAAGAATGTCCAAGATGAAGAAACGAAGATTGTGAATTTAGCCATGACATTCAGAGGCCATGCACTGCTATGGTACATGAAATACCGGACTACCACACCAGTAGGACAATCAAGGAAATTGGTAGAGATTGGACAAGATTTGTTAAAGAGGCATAAAGAGGCATGATAAGTATAAATTTATAAATTTGTAATTTATTAATTTCTTAATTTCTTATATCTCTGTGATGTATTGTGATTCATACTTTCATGCCTCTTTATTAATTAAAAATTTATCAGAATTCCAAATTAGTTCAAAAACGAGCTTGAAGTAGCGTGCTCAGCTTGTGGGTGGTTGGGTACATTACAGATTGGTATCAAATCTTTTGGTTGAAACATTGGGCTGGTATGGGCCAGAACTATTGGACAAGGTATTATGGTTAAGAAATAATATGTCTTCGAGATATTAAATCTCAGGAGAGATAGATTTGCATAGATTGTGCAGAAGCCGCAACATCATCCAGATACAGGTTCTTTGGAAAGGACCGTGGAATCGTGATCATTCCCTTTTGAATTCGGGAGAAATCACAACCGTTGAATCATGGAATTCTAGATCATTAGATAGGAATTATGGTGAATGTGTATCGTCATATAGAGGTGAAACCAGAGGATAAGAGAGATTAAGTCACAATCGTCAGATCGAATTGGTTGATTTTCAGTCATTAATTGAAGCCAAGCAGGAGATGGAAAACTCTGGAACTTCGTCACTTCGATGATTATTGGAGATAGGGAATAAGCATGAAATCCCGAAGGCTGAAGTCATGAAGTCTCACCGACCATCCGATCTGATAGGAAGTTTGAGACTAATGCGAGCCATATATTCGGAGTGGAAGGATAATGAAGTTTAGGGACTTCGGAACTTCACCACTTTGGCGATTACTGGAGACTAGGAAAATCTACGATGTTCTAAAGCTGTGAAGTGTCAAAGCCATGAAGTGAAAATCCATAATCCATGAAATCACACAGGTCGTCGAATCTGGAGCAGAGAAATGTGGACCGTCTGCTTGGTTAATGATGTGTCTTATGCCACATGGCAGGGGTGTCGTGTTGGGACACATGTCATGTAAATTTAGTTCCTTTTGTACCTCAACCTGTCCATTTCTGGGTGACATGTGGCACACATACCAAGGTTCTACATCACCATAGGTGACATTAACATGCAATGTCATCTCCGGGATTATGGCCTCCAGGAATGTCCAACATCTCTACCAGCGAAAGTGTTGAAGTACGAAGTCACAAATTCACGTAGACCATCGATCTAAGATTCCTTCGAGACTTTTCTCAATCGTTATCTCAAGTAGTGGAAGCATGGTGTAATCACTTCGACACTTATCACACTGGGGGAGTTGAACGACTCAGGAGTTGTAATATACTAGAGCGATGAAGTCTCGAAATGAATAAGGAACGTCCATCCCAACGCTTGATTAAGTCATGACCATTGGATTAAATAGTGGAAGGATAATTTAAGCATAGGTGTTAACCGACGGAAGTGGTCGTCACTTTATCACCACTTTGGCAAGTAAAACTCTAGGGGAGTTGAACGACTTGAGATTTGTAATGTCCCGGAGTCCTGTATTAATTAAGGAAATTCCATCCTAACACACTATTAAGTCATTATTGTCGATTTAGTGGAGCCTCCAGATGGGTCGGGACCGTCTAGTCAATGAGAGATTAAATCTAAACCGCCTGATCTACTAGTGGAGATAATATAGGTTCTTCAACGAAGTGTACTTTGAGGAGTATTAATCTGGAAGAGGGAATGAATGTCGAAGTCCATAGGACCTGGTTCCAACATTGATCTCATGCTAAGGTGAAGGGGTTTATTAGAGGCACAAAAGGCCTAGAAGTAAACAAGCCCGCAAACACTTTTTCTAATGAGGTCCTGTGTGGAAGAATACAGAGAAAGGTGCTAAAGAGTGAATAAGCCCATGGGTTCAAACCCGCGGTCACAAGGAAAGTGGATTGAAGGAAGAGATTATGTAGAATTCAAATTCCGTACCAATTTAAAGGGGTTGTGGAATAATTCCATAAGATCTTTTTGCAAAAAAAAAAAAAGTTGAAAGTGACTTTTTCGGGAAACCATAACGTTCAACTTAGATATCAAATTGGGGAAAGAGTACAGTTGTTGCAAATATTATTAAGAGGAGAATAAAATTGAATTGTTATAATTTGGAGAATGATAATATATTTCTTCATGAATTGAGAAGAAAAAGGACTTGTAGCATTGTTTGGATTTGTTTTTATAATATGCTTAATTCTAACAAAATGGCTGCTTGCACATTTTGCAAAATTAGCGGGTATAAACATATCAGTTTAGTATAAGAATTCATATTCAAGAAATGGAAGAAGGATAGGGTGCTTACATCCATGATAAAGAGGCCAAAGGGAAAAATATCATTGTTGGTAACACACAGACACAGGGGTAGAGGGGAGCAAGAAACCTTATTAGAGACTGTGAGAAGCCTGAAAATAGAAGTGAAGAGTTACAAAGTAGACAATGAGAGGTTGATGAGAGAAAAAAATCAGATAAATTATCAGGTAATGCAAATATTAAATCAGTTTCATAGGAAAATAAAGAATGGATCAAACTCAAGATGGGAGGAAGAGGGAAGATATCGTGAAAGAATATATAACTACAATAGATCTAGTTATTCAAGAAGTTCTAGAAGAACTCATAAAAATCACTCACCTCATTCATCAAGGAAATTTTATGAATCAAAATATTCCATAAGCAGCCTAAAAGTGTCTCATGTTAGGCACCAAAGAAGAATACACGAATTGGACAGTTTGCAAGGAGAGTTGAGGAAGCTTAAGCCACCATCCTTTGATGGTGAAAGATAAAGGGAAGATGATGTTGAAGCATGGTTACTTGGACTCAGGAGTTATTTTAAATTGCATAACTACTCATCAAACCTAGAATCCCAAATTTCCACATACCATTTACATGGGAAAGCTGCTATGTAGTGGGATCAACTGAAGCAAGTTGAGCACATTAATGAGAGTAGGATCACTTGGAAGAGGTTCAAGAAATATTTTCAAAAGGAGTACCTTTCCAAGCACTTCTATGACAAGAAAATGCAGGATTTATTTGAACTCAGGCTGGGAATCATGACCATGGAAGAGTATGAAAATAAGTTTTTGGGATTGCTAAAGTATGTGGGGTTTATAAAAGATGAGAAAGTGAAAATACAGAGGTTTTAAAGTGGATTCCCATCATTTTATAAAGAGAAGATTCAATATGATGAACCCGTGACTTTGAATGAGACCATCAGGAAGGATAAGTACCTGCATGAGAAAGGAAATGGTGGAGAGTCTTTGAAGAAATATTGGAAGGATAAGAAGAAGGAGAAGTCTCACTAGAGAAAGAAAGGATTCAAACCTCCTTTCAATAGAAATAGCCCAAATAAAAATCATTTAGACCAACCTACTAAGGATAAATCCAAGAGAGAAGACTCCTTAGGAAAAGGAGAAGACCACCAATCCAATGTTGGGGATGCAAATAAGATCACCTGTACAAGGATTTCCCTCATAGAAAAGACAAATTGAATATTGTGCACAACATCCAAGAGGATACAATAGTAGAAGACATGGGAAGAATATATGCAGCCTTAGATGATTGACAAGCAGAGTACCAATCCAATATGATCGAGGTGGAAGGTAAGATCATTAATCAAAATGTTTCTATTTTAATTGATTTAGGAGCAAGTCATTGTTACATTGATCCTAAAATAGTGGATAGATTACATTTGGTGAAAAGTAAGCTTGAAAAATCCAGTTTGGTTCAGCTAGCCACTGGAACCAAAATAAGGATCAATGAGACAGTCAGAGGTTGTTCCATAAGTCTAAATGGAGTGAATACTAATGCTGATCTAAATATTATTCCATTGGGTTCTTATGATATTATAATTGGAATGGATTGGTTGGTCAAGCATCATGTTGTCCTAGATTGTCATAACAAGACATTTACATGTCTTGATGAAGAAGGAAAGAAAAGCACTGTGAAAGGAGTTCCAAGACACATTTATATAAGGGATATTTAATCCTTACAACTGAAGAGATGTTTTAGAAAAGGATGTCAATTGTATGCAGCCCACGTGGAGGAGAACGAAAAGACAAAGGGGCCAAGCCTTAAAAAAAATTCGGTACTACAAGAATTTGAAGATGTATTCCAATAAATACCATGGTTGAAACAAAAGAGGGAGATAGGTTTCTCTATTTATTTAGTGTCAGGACCTACCCCAACATCAAAAACACCTTACAGAATGATTAGACTAGAATGAAAAAATTACAAATTGTTGTAGGAAAATATCCCTGCGGACAGGTAGATTGCCTCAAAGAGATAGACCCTAAAATCTAAGACAGAAAGTGCTTAACATGGACACTAACTTCCTTTCAACTATATACAAACTAATGCATGAGAAGGAAGGAGAATAGAATTACCTCTTTATTGACGTTTGTCCCTGCACGCTCCGTGTTGAGCTCCAAACTTTTGCTCCTCGTTGAGTCATGTAGACAAACAAAGTACGACCACTTCCTACTCTATTGATATTAGCTTGAAAACAGATCTATCTATCAACGATAAGTTTATGTAAGATCATACACAAACTAGAAAGAAACAGGCCAAGCAAATTATATTAATGAGGACAAAACATTGCTTACAACCGTAGATGGATTGCAGCAGTTTCGTCAAGTCCTCCTTGTCTAACCCTTGCTCAAAAGATCCATGATCCGAAGGATGATAGCTTCAATGATTTCTCCCTATGAGATCATAGGTCTCTTGCTTCCAAAATATCTCTATTCCAGCACCACTCATAAGATCATAAGTTTGGTGTGATTCTCCTTTTTGCAGTCCCCTTTCACCATTAGAAAGCTTGCTTATATAGCCTTGGAGAGGCTTTAACCACTTGATATATCCTTGGGGAAGTTGAGGATTTTCCTCCTTCAGTTGAGGATCTATCCTAGGATCATGGCTGGACTAGGGATTCAAGATCAACTACCTTTCCAAGAATGAAAATATGCTTCCCTCATTCATCTCAACAACTCAACTGCTTCCCAGAATAGGTAGAGCTCCCTCAAAAGGGCCATCAAAGCGTTGTAGTGCTACCTAGTAGGTTTTAGGGGGGCACCAGCTCTCTCAAAATCCATAGCGCTCCCTTAAAAAGGCCAGAGGATATTTATAATGCTCCCAGATAGTGTAAGGGGGAGCGTCGACGCTCCCATAAGAGGTATAGGGGACCGCTCTCCTTTAAAAGCTCAGTTTTTGAGGTTCTTTTAGATGGAAAAAGGTTTGTAAGCCTTCTGACTCATTTCTCCTCTTTCAAATCAAATGTTTGAGGTGTTTCAAGTGTCCTTATCATGTCATTATAGGCACGACATAGGCATCATGGCAGTATGATTCCCTGACACTTGCGACACTTGTGAGAAACATGCGACACTTGCGACCTTGTGAGAAAAATGTGACACTTGCGACCTTTGTAATGACGAAACTTGCGACACTATAAAAGTGAGTATTTTTTATGTGTAATAGATTTCCCCCCAAAGTATGAAGTTAGAAGACAGGAACTGATAACTAAAATACTTTGTAGACTTTCAAGCAAGGGTATAGACGTAGAGAACTTGACAAAAGTTGCACACAAACATCCAACAAATATTATGACATGTTTCAAACCCAAGGCAGGCATACCTATGCTTGGGTGATCAAGACTTGCAAGATATGGCCGCCATAAAATGCACTGCGGATCCATAATTGTATTGAGAAAAAGGGTATAGCCACCGAAGATACAATGTGGATCTATACTCTGATGACCTGGACTGATCGTAGCCACGCAGAATACCTAGTGGATCTATGAGGTGACAAGACATAGCCACGACCAATACAAAGTGGATCTATGTAACAGTGTATGCATCATTTGTCCAAGAGAAACTCCTTCGCAACCTGGGCAAAGTATGTATCAAAGTGATTACTCAACCCAGGGTCTTCTTACCGATCCCAATGTGGTACGATTCTAACCATGTGAATAGATGTCCTGATGTCGAACATGGCATAAGCCACTTGATTACTGGTCAATGGTGTGAACCGTTAACAAGTGTGAGGGAGATCACCATTAATGTCAATAATTCCCAAGGTACCCTAGTACATTCCAACGAATGTGAATGGATGAGCTGGAGTCAAACATCCGTGGAATCATCTGATCAGAGGTCAATGATGTAAACCTACTGTCGAATGTGAGGAGGCCTACCATTGAGGCATGAATGTCCCAAAGTACTAACTGGTTTCTAAGCCTAATTCCTGGATAATGTGCTGAGGTCGACAGGAATAAGCTCGTCGAAGGAGGGCCTTGATGTATCCCCCATCAACGACATGAAACATACATAGAGATGTAATTGGTGGATCAAAAGGACATGGAATGACACAGGTTCCGAGGCAAGATATTTGGGATGGATGACCCTCGAAGCGGATACTTCCCTTGAACACTGAGGCACAATAACAGAAACATGAAATGGACCAAAACTTGATGATGTAGTGGATGCTGTGAATTGCGTCAGGTGACCCAAAGGAGTGAAAGAAACTCAAAGGATTGGCTCAGTGTAGAGGTTCAGTGGGTTATAATGTGTGCAAAAGAAAAAGTGTCGTGTTCAAGGGAGACTCTAAGAATTGCTTGATAATGTTCTCAAGAGACTGCTTGTCTTGCTTCTTTCAAGTTTTTCCCCCATCTAGATAGACGAGTACCTCTTTTTTAATTTAACAAGATCGAGGAGGATAACACATGCTCGATATAACTCACCTTCAGTAAGTTCCTCTTCCTTTGTTTAACAAACCAGAAGAAGTAAGGGTTCGGTCCCATATGGGCCTGTCGATGTTTGTTTTAGTGAGTCCAAAGATAGAAAACTCGAAGGTTTTTCAGGATTATAGAGTTTGGAAAAACACTTAAAAGAGAACTCTCTCAGTTTCTTTTTCGTGCAGTAGTCTAACAAGACCGAAAAAGAGATAAACTATCGCTCGAAAGACGCCCTTTTGAACCTTTTAACGAGTGTGAAAGGAAGCAAGATCACTTGACAATCTTTTCACATTTAGAGAGTCTGAAAAGTGTTTAAAGATGACTCCAGGGGGTTCCTTTTTCCTGTGTCCATGAGGGTTCAAAAAAGAGATAAAAGTCTACCCAGTTGCATTCTCATGTATTTACGAGCACGAGAAAGAACAAAGACTAAGCTCGGTATGCCCCCAGCTTGAAAGCTAGTGGCTTGACTCCAAAATGATCATCAAAGGCTGGAGACATGCCCCCCAAGCTTCAATTCATTCACCGACTTTGAGGTTGTCACCAATTTCTGTGCTAGAGGGAGAAAAATGATACAGGTGGATGAAATGAAGGTTCAAAAATGAGACCTAATGAAAGACTCGACTCGACATCTACGAGATCTGGTGAAAGACTCAACTTGAAGGGAGAGGTGATTGTTTCATTTTTTAACGAGCTTGACACAGGAAAAGAACTATGCTCAAGGTTCCAGGTT
>SNQJ01S0063204.1:29563-70742 GCA_010110895.2 Picea sitchensis
ATGGAACTTACATCAGATGGATGTAAAGACAACTTTCCTCAATGGATCTATTGAAGAAGAAGTATATATTGAACAACCTCAAGAGTTTAAGGTACATTCCAGAGACACTCACGTTTGCAGATTGAAGAAAGCTCTATATGGACTCAAGCAAGCTCCAAGGGATTGGTATGCCAGAATGGAAAACTATCTAATGAGACTTGGTTTCTCCAAGAGTCATGCAGATCCAAACCTTTACTATAAAGTCGTAGGCAATGCACCTATAACCCTACTACTATATGTTGATGATCTATTCATAACAGGTGAAGAGTCTCTCATTATCCAGTGCAAGAAGGAATTAGCTTCTGAATTTGATATGAAATATCTAGGTCTTATGCATTATTATTTGGGACTAGAGCTATGGAATAAGTGTGGTGAGAAACTAGTTGCAGTCTTAACAGATGTTTGGTAAGCCCATAATGTCAAATATAACATCAAATTCCAATTTGACTTGGACAAATTGATCGTCGTTGTAGAATGGTTTTGAGAGATTTATTTACAACTTCCACCTGACCATTCGCTTGGGGGTAATAAGGTGATGAATTTTCTTGCCTCAACCCAAGATTTGATGTTAACTCAGTCATCATTTTATTCTAAAAGTGACTTCCATGGTCAGTCACAATCTCTCTTAGGACGTCAAACCTTTCTATTATCTGGTTGAAAAAAATGAGATTTGTTGTCTCCTCGTCATCTTTGAATGTTGGCATAGCTTCGACCCACTTGGTGAAGTAGTCTACTGCTACAATGATATAGCAGTGCCCCCTTGCTGAAAGGGGGTTCCATGTAGTGTAATCAATCCCCCATTTAGTGAAGGGACCAACAGTAATAACGAGAAACATGGGAGCGGGGTTCCCCCTCATCTTCCGAGAGAAGATCTGACATGGGTGGCACTTCTTGACTGATTCAACACAATATTTGATTAATGTTGTCCATAAGTAACCGAATTGTAGAATATTTTGGGTTGTTTCCAACCCAGACAAATGACTGCCACATGCTCCAGTGTGGAAATCGTTAAGCATGATTTCCACTTCTTCATGAGTGAGACATCGACGAAGGATGAATTCTACACCTTGACAATACAATGTGTCCTCGAGTATGAGATAGTTCTTAGCCCGATGGTGTATACAGTGACGCTCATCACGAGAAGCAGAGGTAGGACACTTCAAAGTTTGGAGATAGACAAGCACATCTCCATATCATGGGTCAGAAGATGCGATAAAAAACAAGTCTCCTTTGATAGGAGACTCGTCGGGTATAACATCACCTGATTCGACCGGAAGTTCTGATATGAGTTCCGTGAAGACCATCGATTTTTTGGATTTTGCCGAAATGAATTCCAAGTCTAATTCCTGGAGGATATCTATCCATATACTAATTTTTTTGTTGATGACTCATCGTGTCAATACGTATTGAAATGGATTCACGACAGCAATGACGATGATCTTGTGAAACAAAATATAATGACGGAACTGTTAGACATCATGAACTGCTGCCAACGCAAGTTTTTCAATATGAGAATAATTAAGTTCCAGTCCAACTAGGCCTCAGATCAGGTAATAGATCATGTATTCTAAGAGTAAATCATCCTCCTGAACTAAGACCATACCGATGGTTGACTCTGCAGCGGCCAAGTATAACAGGAAATCTTTATTATAATTGGGTGGCCGAAGCAGAGGGGTTGATATGAGGGCACTTTTCAATGCTGCGAAAGAGAGTTGAGCGGCTTCGTCCCAATGAAAAGGAATGTCCTTCTTCAATAAACGCATAAAACCATTTGTGTTCTCGGCATAGTTTGCGATGAAACGCCGTAGAAAATTTTCCTTTCCCTATAGACTCTGAAGTTGAGGTATGGTGCACGGGGGAGGCAATTGAACTATTGCCTCAACCTTGAGAGGATCGACCATGATCCCTATTGTCGACACGATGAAACCTAACAGACGACCTGATGTGACACAAAAACTACACTTGTTTGGATTCAAACAGATTCGGTAGTAGCGACACTATTCAAGGATAAGTCAGAGGTTTTTCGGATGATCAGCTCTCCTACGATATCATGATGCTAAATCATCAAGATAAGCCTCGACTATGTGTTTGAGTTCATGGAAAGAAAAAGACATGGCCCACTGAAACGTAGCTCCAGCATTTTTCAGACCAAAAGGCATCTTACGATAAGCGAATGTAACCCATGGACATATGAAAGCGGTTTTGTGTTGGTCTTCAAGTTTGATTTGTATTTGATTGTATCCTGAAAAACCATCCATGAACAAAAAAGCCTTGCATCCTACGCATTCATTGACAATTTGGTCAATAAATGGTGTGGGGAAATTATCTTTTGGGCAGGCATTGTTTAGATCACGAAAGTCCGTGCATACACGAATCGTACCCTATTTTTTATTGGCTGGCACAGTATTCGACACCCATTGAGTCAATTGTACGGGGTAGATGAAACCAACTTTAAGTAGTTTCTCTACTTCAGCCTTGATAGTTGTTTCTTTCCTAGGATTGACCGGACAAAGATTCTGTTGGACCGTCTTGACATCAGGATAAGTCGTGATTTCATGTTTGTTACACATGATTTTGGTCACTCTGGTGATGTCTCTACAGGTGATGTGTTCAGGCTCCCACAAGGACTTTTTCCTTGAGAAAGATGACTGCTCTCTTCTTCCAAAAAACACATTTTTAAGATGAGTTTGCAGGCTGCCTATGTTACAGGGTGCGAGAATCCCTCATTCTCACAGGCCACCCACACTTAGGGTGTGAACTGTTCACAGTCTTCTCCATAGATATGGTGCGAACCTGTTTTTAAGCTTGGAAAGGAGAAGAGGTCACGAAGGTTCTAGAAGGGGATCTTCTAGAAAATGAGTTGGCATTCTCATGGTTGGAATCCTACTGACTTCTCAAATTTGGTGGAATCATCCTCATCCATGTAACCATTCCTCCTTCTCCTATATATTGAAAGGTTTCTCATGGAAAATGTTAAGCAAGATTGAATGAAGAATTGGTGAAAGAATTGTGTGGAGAACCCTGCTTGAATAGAAGTTTGAAGACTCTATTTGGTATATCAAGAGGCATTGGATCTTCTTCATGCAAGTACAGAGCAAGTCTGTGTGTTGGAACCAAGAGTCACTAAAAGGAGGATTGCAACATCAAGGTGATTAGGTTGTATCTTCTACTTTCAATTAATGTAATACAGCGGCATGTCCCTTTCCCATAAAATCACTCTTATTTTATAGCATAACTCCTTGATCATATGCATAGGTTGACATTGAATATTCTTTTCTATATTCACTTTGGTTGGTTTGTGTTGTCTTGGACCTGACTTCACAAGAGAACCGGAGCGAAGCGGGAACAATAGAAACCTAAGGAAGAGATATAAAGGTATGTCACTTGTTTTTTCTTATTAGTAGATTCAATGACTACAACTTAGGGAAAGAGTCATGTCCTGTCTTGTTTTGTTCTAGATCTAGGTGGACCTAGGGAGATTTGTTAGTGTCCGCACCTACCGATTTGTCCGATAACAAAATTGGTGACTCCACTGGGAATACAACCCATTTTTGGTAGTTTTTTCTTGGCCATTTGCTCTTAACCTACTATTTTTTATTCCCATCAATCTCTAAGTCTTGAGGAGACCCTTACAGACTCTATGGATCCAAAAGTTCCCTCAAAAGTTTTGTCCTCTTTCCAAAATTTGCTTGATTATAAACCTTCTCGCACTGCATCCTTCTGTAGTCTGCAAGAACTACTAAAGTTCGCACCCTATTGTTAAGTTCAGTGCAAACTTCTCGCATTCTGCTTGTGTCTACCTGCAAGAATCCTTGATTCTCGCACTGTACCACATTTCCAGCCTGCAAACCCACTTGTAAAATTTTTGGATTAAGTCTTTTGTGTCCTCATATGCCCAGGTTTGTTTGTGTGTCTAGGAAGAACTTCTCTAGCCAATGATTGAATGTTTCTTGGCTTCAAATCTCGTGAATGATTAAGTCCTTCTTGATCATGTTTTCTCAATTTTTACCTCTTGGCCTTTTTGCAACAAGGGTATAATATCTGGTTTTGAAATCTGAGTGCTTGTTTGGTTGGGAGCCTTTTATCGGTTTAAAAATTGAGATCTTTTGTTCTTTTCAATTTCTTATTACTTGGAAATTTTTTATCCATATGCATTTGAAGAGACTGATCTTGTTAGTTTGTTATTTTTGTCTTCATTGAAAGATTGGTTTGGGTCTTTGTTGTGTATTTATTTTTCGTTGGTTGCTTGTTTTTTCTTCGTTCCACCCCTATTGTTTGGTTTCTAACAAAAATTAAAGACATTTTATTTTTTAAGTAACTCTTTATTCGAAAATATTGGCATTCAAGTACTGAAAAAGAATGAATAGGGAATTTGCATTGTTCATGGTTGTTTGATATTACATTTTAAAGAAGATCATACATCGTAGTTTGTATTGTTCTAGAAAACTCCTCTTTCCCTCCTGTAGATAGGATTCATTGAACACAAATTTGTATCATTCATTCCTATTTATGCATTTTTGGGTCAGAGTCTCACACAACATCTGTTTCATTTCCGTCTCCTTTTGAGTAAAAACAACCTTTAATAACATTGCACAATTTTAAAATTCAACTAGTAACTTTTTCTAGGACTCTTTTACACCAACATTAGCTAGGCTAGATCTTTGGGATAGGCAGTGAGACACACTCTCCAAAGCACAAAAAACACAATATTATCTTGTGATAAGGAGTGTCAAATTCTATTTGCAACATTTTGTCCTGGGAAGCCCTTCTCACACAAGGGTCATACCCGAGGTCGCATTGAGATTGACAGAGTTACTCACCCTACTTTGTTGATATCGGAATGAGATTGCACGTATTACGGGGGTCACTTGAAGGAATACCCACAATGATGAGTGGAAGCATCTCAAACTAATTTCAGGTTAGATACCCTGCCCTTGCGTGTGGATCGGACTGTCGACTGTTCCCCCAGGAATTATTAGTCTTCATGGTACCTGGAATCGACGTTGGCCAAACTCACTCTGACTCCTTGGAGGGTATGCCCACGATTATGTGTGGGAGCTTACAACAGGGTGTAAGTCCGTTAAGTAAGTCGTCAACGTAACTTTTCCACCCTAGCCCAGCCCCTTCTTGTCTCATCGTCGCGATGTTGGATTTCATCACCAACTAGTGACTTCAAAATTAGAAGGTCTTGTTTGCTTGGTTTTGCTTCCTAGATTTTACTAGCATGTGTTGTTTGTTTACCCAAGTTGACCATAGAATTTATTTTGTAAGATTCTAACTCGATCACGATTGAAACTCCATGTCGTTCACGTAGAATGCAAGGCCTACCCCTAGAAGATCTGGAAGGTTCTCAACCCTTTCCTACCAACTCACTAGAGGGCTCTCCTCAACAGAGTGAAGTCCAAGACGTCACCACTCCACAAGTGGAAATAAATAACTCTTTAGAATGGTTCCGAATTACCAATTCACTAGAGGACTTCCAACTTCCTACCGACTCTGAGAGACGTATTATTCGAGTGAATTCTTCCGGAGATCTAGTTGTTCAGTCTTCTGGGTCACCAACCAGACCTTTCATAGGACCTGAGGGTGAAGATCCTCTTTGGACTACTGGCATTTTTAGACAGGATCTCTTTGGCTCAGGAGCAGGCGTTGATATCACTGTCGCACCTGAGTTGCCCAAAACATCTGATCCAGACACAGTACCTTTTACTACTGCATATTATTTTCTTGGTATAGACGCTCCATGAGCCGACCACATCTTGAACCTCCCTCTACAAATGGTCCATTACACAATGGTCCCAGATACTATGAGTCCTCACATTGGGATTACTGCGTCTAGCCAAGCCCCCATTAGCACACCACTTTTGCCCAAAGTCACCCCAACACTTCCACCTGGATATCATGCGTTGAATGCTTTTATTCCTGCTCCTACACAAATCACATCCGGAACTCCTAGTGGTTCCACTCCTTCTGGGCACCATCTTCCCAGTTTCATTCCGACACTTCCTCCACCCCCTTTCAGAGGACCTCTTCCATCCTCTATCGGAGGCACTAATCCTGTTGGCACCATCTCGTCTTTCACACCTAATTACCAGATTCCTGTTGGTGGACAATTTCACCAAGGAGGCCAAACTCAACCCCCTTTTGCAGGAAAAATCCTAATTGGGACACAACCCCCGATTGAAGGGCAACCCCCACTGACCCCACCCTATGGAAAAAACATACCTCCATCCTTGGCCCAGTATTGGAATTATCTTATACAACATAATCCTCGATCGACTGTGGGGAAACAACCTCAAGCTAGCTCCATCATACCCCCCAGTACAGGCCAACCATATCCAGGCACATATAATCCTATTTGGGGCTCGAACACTCAACCCCACGCCCCTGTCTAAGGGTACAACATTATGAACTACTTGCCTCCACACCAACCACTAAATCTACCTGGATCTTCGCATTATATGAAGACTGCTTATGGTCCCACTAGTTTACCGATGGGACTCCCTCCCCAAAGTCACCAGTACCCACATGCGAATAGACAACTACCTTTCTTAGCCACTCTAGATCTCCTGGATCTATCGAGGATTTTAAATGATCCAATACGTCACTCTCCTCAATGGTCCGCCATACTGGAAAAACTACCATCCGACGTCCCTAAATTCGATGGTAAACCGGGAGAGGACCCAAACAATCATGTAATGACTTTTCACCTTTGGTGCTCATCCAACTCCTTGATGGATGACTCTATTCGTTTACGCCTTTTTCAGTGAACCCTCACAGGTTCCTCTGCGAAGTGGTATATCGAGTTACCGCGAGGATTCTTCACCGACTTCAACACCCTCACTATGGATTTCCTCACCCACTACCAGTTACTGATTTGCTACGAAACGGGAACCGAGATTTTGAGTTCCTTCAAACAAACCAAAGCCACTCATATCTTTGATCACATTCATGAGTGGTGACGGAGACGACGTCTCATCAAACTTGAACTTCCCGATCAGTTGGTGGCAGAATGGTTCATGAAATCATTCGTGAACGACATCGCTCGTGACATTTCCATGGGTGGAGTTGTCACAGAAGAACAGGCCATCGGTCGTGCCCAATACCTAGACCTCGTTTACTCACAAACATGTACTCTTTATGACTTACTACCTGATGCACCTCGTCCTTCTACTTCTACTACTTCAACCACTCCTGCTGCTTCTCATGCAGCTGACGGTGTGATTGGAACCTTCCATGCCCAACCTCATTCCATCCAAACCTCTAGCAACAACCCCAAATCCATTTATTCTAATATTAAAAATGCTTCATCTCCTACCCCTCCCACCGACAAGACTTCTGAGGTAAACTCTGTCCAATCTACCGCCGCCGACAAAAATAAATCCAAAAAAGGAAAGGGTAAGAACAAGGAGGATAAAAATAATCCCCAAACTAAGAAAAGAAAAACCCCACCTATTGATGATAGGGATAAGCGCAAACCCCGATACCCTTGTCCTATCTGTGGTGATGATCACTACACTAAGGATTTTCCACGACGAGCCGAGGTTACCAAGTTCCTTCAAGGGACCATGAAACCACCCACTCCGGTCATATTGTCACAACCCTTCCCTTCTCAACAACAGGCCCAATTGGTCATTCATGACCAACCTTCCCCCTCTAATACATCCTACGTCTTAATGTGTACAGGTGATTCAAAGAAGAATGACATCACACTTACCACTCGAGCCAAATATTATCCTTCCTGCAAAGAGAAGGTTGATGCAATACCTCCTTCATTCATCCAACCATCTCCAACGACTTCACCTACCAATGGTCCTCTTCATATCGAATGACCAAGCGTAGATACATTTCTTATCCCTCCTCTGAAGGGTGTTGTTCAAAAATCAGCTTTCAATCCCCATGCATGTGCTACCCAGAACTACAATATTGTCAAAGATCTAGCCCAAGCACCGTCCACAATGTCAGCCCTCAAAGTCCTTCAGAGTTTTCCTATACAACGGAAGGCACTATTGAAATCTATTGGTGGAATCGACCCCATAGATACGAATTTAATAATTTTTGACTTGGAAGATCACATTCCAAGGTTACCCCCTCAACTCGCCTTCCAAATACAAGTTATTGTCTTCGACAAAAACATTTGCAGAACAGTTATTGATGAGGGTGCCTCGACTTGTGTCATGTATATTACTTGCTGGAAATCCATCAACTCTACTCCTTTGACTGAATCCCACAAAACGTTCAAAGCCTTCAATGGCTCTGGTTTTAAGCCTTACAGTGTCCTCCCTTCGTTGCCTATTACGTTAGAAGGAAAAACGGTCCAAGTTGAAGTGGAGTTCTTTGACGCTCCTCTTGATTACAACCTTCTACTTGGACGTAGATGGATTGATTCCATGCATGCAGTTGTGTCGACTCTTTTCCATGTCGTGCATTTCCCATACCAAGGAAAAGTCGTTACCATTGACCAATTGGCCTTCTTTCACTCTAATACACGTATCGGTAATGTACCGTTCATTGGGTACTTTCCCCATCCCACCACCCAATGTTCCAAATCCATTTGTCGTCTTAATCAACATGATCTCCACATTTTTTCATGGAACCCATGCGTATTACGACCCATGGATGGTACCCAACCCCGACGATCATCTTCGTTATGGCGACAAAATTCCTTTGAGTCCGATCGAATCCTCTTATCAAGCCATTCCATCGACAACCCTTGCTACCCCCTCTCTTGGTGATTTATCTCCAGATCCTTTCCGCGTCATTTTTCCCATAGATGAGATGATTATGTCTGTTATGTCCATGGAAGATATCCATTGGGATGATGGACATCATCATTCCATCCTCTTCCTGGAACAACACATCATCGAGGGTTACCAACGGATCTCGACCCCGTCGACCGTTGTCATCATTTCTACCGTTGTCTTCATTTCTACCGTTCCCAAGTCTAGACATGATCTATTCTACGAAGGGAACTTAAGTAATATCTCACCCACAATCCCCCTCGACATATCCATAAAACCTGGAATTGTCGAAAATGTGCATATTGGAGCTTAATGTTCCCATGACGAAGTTGTCACCTACAAGTCTTTTTTCCAAGAATTTCGTGACGTATTCGCTTGGAGCTATGAAGAAATGTCGGGTATTGATCCCAACATTTTGATACATGGGATTAAGACATACCCCGATGCTAAACCCGTCCGACAATGACTTCATCCAGTCCACCCATGTAAAGCGGCCACTATCAAGCTTGAAGTCAAGAAACTTCTCAAAGCTGGCTTTATTTACCTTGTGGCTCTAACTGACTGGGTTTCCAATCTTGTCTCGATCGACAAGAAATAAGGCACAATCTACATGTGCATTGATTATACAGAAATTAACAAAGCTTGTCCTAAAGACAACTTTCCTACCCCCTTCATTGACCAGATCGTCGACGATTGTGACGGAAGTGAAATATTCTCTCTGATGGATGGTTTCTCTGGATATAATCAAATCAATATCGTTCCTGTGGACCAACACAAGACCGCTTTTATTTGTCCTTGGGGAACTTTTTCCTATCGGAAACTTCTTTTTGGTTTAAAGAATTTCGACGCAACTTTTCAGCGTGATATGTCTTAGGCCTTCCATTATATCAAGCACATTGTGCTGCCATATCTCGATGACTTACCCGCTCATTCCATGCGCCATGTAGATCATCCAATACACCTCCGCGCCATTTTCCTTCGATGTCGGTTTTACCATATACGCTTGAATCCCCACAAATGTGTTTTCTGCGTAGAATCTGGCCGACTTCTAGGATTTATTGTTTCACGTCAAGGGATCAAGGTAGATTCTTTGAAGGTCAAGGCAATTCTCAATCTCCCTCCTCCTTCACTTTTCCAGTTACAAAGTTTGCAAGGGAAGGCAAACTTTCTCCATCGTTTCATCCCAAACTATGTTGAGCTAACTCTTGGATTTACGCGACTGCTCAAGAAAGGTTCTGAGTTCATATGGGATACCACTACCAACAAAGATTTTGAAGCCTTGAAAATGTCTTTAACACGTACCCCACTACTCTCCCCACCTGATTACAGTCGGGATTATTTCCTTTACTTCATAGCCTCAGACTATACCCTCACTATGGTTCTCGTCCAGGAGGATGATTCTCATGATGAACATGTCATTTATTACTTTAGTTGGAGTCTCACAACTACCGAAACCAAGTATTTACATGTTGAAAAATTGTCCTTGGCAGTTGTCCAAGTTGTTCAACATTTCCAGCACTATATCCTCTCTCGCAAGACTACGGTAATTTCTAACTGCAACCCTATGCAACACATTATTAGACGCCAATTGCTAGGGGGAAAATAATCCAAATGGATCGTAATACTCTAGGAGTTTGACTTAGAATTCGAACGCACTAAGTCCAAGAAATCCTTGGTGTTTTCTGAGTTGATATGCAACCTTCCCTACTCTGAAATGGAAAATGTAGCAGCCGATTCATTACCCGATAAATCCCTTTTCCTGATTAGTTCCAATGACCTTTGGTACGGAGATATCATCATATATCTCCAAACCCAGACTTTCCGACCCAATTTGTCTAGCACTGACCGCCTTCGAATATGCTACCAATCCCATCAGTATATTATCCTCGGTGATACTCTTTATCGTCGTGGTATTGACTCCGTTTTTCAACGCTACCTCACATTTGATGAAGCTGAGAAAGCCTTCAACGACTGCCATTCTAGAGCTTGTGGTGGTCACATGTCTGGGTATGCTACTGCCCAGAAGATCTTACGAGCATGGTATTTTTGTCCCTCTTTATTCAACGACTGTATAATCGTCGTCCAAAAATGCCACGCTTATCAAACCTACAACAATAAAATATGATCACACCCTGCTCCTCTACACCCTGTGGTCTCTGTTTGTCCTTTTGCGAAATGGGGTATCGATTTCATGACATGTCACCCTCACTCGGTCGAGGGGCATGGATACATTATTGTAGCCGTAGATTATTTTACGAAATGGGCCGAGGCAATGCCAACATTCGACAAAACCGGAAGGACTGCAACATTATTCATATTCAATCACATCATTGCTCGTTTTGGTGTTCCTCAGGATATCATTACTGATCATGGTAGCCACTTTAGAAAATTCATGATGTCCGAACTCACTGAAAAGTTGGATCTTTGCCATGAAAACTCAACACCCTATTACCCACAAGACAACGGCCAAGTTGAAGCAATAAACAAGGTCCTCATTACCATGCTTCGACGAATGATAGGGATTCACAAAACGAGTTGGCACACGATGTTGTTTTCAGCATTGTGGGCTTACCGAACATCCGTTAAGTCTGCTACCGGGTTTACACCATTCTAGTTAGTTTATGGTCTAGAAGCCATCTTTCTGATTGAATGTGAGATACCCTCCCTAAAACTAGTCGTCAAACTTCTCCCAAACACTTCTGTCGAAGAAGAATGTCTGTTGTATCTCATGCAATTAGACGAAACCCGTCGCAATGCCACCCTAGTTATAGAAGCCCAGAAGAAACACATTAAATCCCAATACGAAAAACATGTCAGGCTGCGCGTTTTATCTTAAGGTGATCTGGTTCTCCTTTACAAACAAGATCGGGATATGATAGGAGCCAGAAAATTTGAAGCTATGTGGTGAGGTCCTTATATCGTCAGACGAGTTTTGAAGAAAGGAGCTTATGAGTTAGTGGACTACGACGGTATCCCTTTGAGTGAACCCAGAAACAAGTTGTACTTAAAGAAGTACTATGCCTAAGATCACCTGTGCATGAGTGCTTGTATTTTATTGTATCATACTTCTTGTGTGTTACTGTAGTATGCTTTTTCGTTATTTGGTCTCTACCCTTGATCACTTATGTTACTTTGTGCTTGGTTTCCAGATGTCGGAGTCTTGGCCGCCCCACATTGGCTTCGCCGATGGCACTAGCCGTAGTACTCAGAACCTTGCTTCTGTTGCGTGGGCAATTTACGCACCTACAAACGAACTTATCAGCCTGCGAGGTGTGTGCCTTGGTCGTGTGACCAATAATATTGTAGAATATAGCGTCGTCGTCGAATTTTTGATTGATGTTATTTCACTTGGTATCTTCCACCTGGTTATACGACTCTATTCGCAGCTAGTAGTACTACAACTAAGTAATGTCTATGTTATTCAAATTCCTACTTTATTACGGGTATATTTACGAATTCACCTCTTGGAACGTTATTTTGATTATATTGAGTATCAACACATTCCTAGATGTCTATACATTGACTAATGCTTTAGCTAACTATGTGTTAGACAAACATTTGGGCCATTTATAAACCAATCACACATTACATGTATAACACAGCACAAGATAAGCTGGTAGAAGCCATATATATGTATATAACGATCAAAAGTTTTTACAAAAAGTTTATGTTCAAGGACCAAAATATCAAAAATACGAAGCCCATGGCTTCTACAAAATAGTGTCACAGATGACGCTCACGATAACACACAAATGCTCGGGCTACCCTACGAAGCAGTCGATTGATAGACTCAGACACGCCCACAATATGGTATTGGTAACGTCTAGGGATCTCCCCAATAGCCATAGCCAGGATGTCAGCGGTCAATCCCTCCAAGTTCTGCTCCACTGCCTTGTAGTCTTTGGCATCCCATCACGCCACTGGAGCTGCCTCTTCTCATCGTTGAATAGGAGACGTTCCCGAAGGTCGATATGGCCCCACATCTGTGTCACCAAAAAGAGATTTTTGATTAGTTCTTGGATAAACACAAAAACATTTCATATGATAAAAATTAAAAAAAACATTTAAAAATAACAAAATGTGTACTTCTTACCTAGATCACCCCACTGAGCATCCTCGGGTAGGGACAAATCCGGATCCCCTTGGAAATCCAAGCCGACATATGTGTAGTCGTCAATGATCAACATTCGGGGCCTTAACCAGTCGAAAAATGAATTGTTGTACTTGATTATAGGCCCAACTACGTGTCGAGCCATGAGGTTGCACCACCTTAGCATCCTCGGATCCTGTGGGGCCAGTAAGCCCTAGTCAACCTGTAATCGTAGCAATGGGACCCTCTCGAGGAAGAAGGACACCAAAAGTGATTCGTACCCAAACTGCTTCAAGTTGCCCCTTCTGCATCTGACCAGTTGAAGACCTGAGGCTCTGTGCACTCTATGGTGCATGAATTAGCTCTGGAGAGTCATGTGTGGAGCCACGCTCCTATCCATGCATGCTATAGTGAACAAGATGGTTCGTAGGGTTAATTCTTGGACCCCCCAAATAGAAACCTTACCCTTGATTCTTTCTGCCTCAGGAACACAATACTGGCGACAATAATCACTCATAGGGAGTCTGCCACCTCGACCACTGGTCAAGCTAGCATGGTACCCACGCTGTGATAACCTTGTTAGAAAATAGATATCTTCAATATCTAGGGTCAACGTATGGACTCCCACGTGAAATAACTATTGGTCCACGTCCCACATATGGACCAGGTATTCCAACAATCTGAGTTGGGCTCTCATGCCCAAAATCCTGAAGAATTTCAAGAGCCCACAGTCCGGGAGGGCAGCCACTGTTCCCGGGTCATTCCCGGTAATAGAATCATCTTCCTCATGTTCTCTTTCTCACGACTCCAACATTGTGATGGTCAAACACCTGCACAAGATCCATGAGAGAAGAGTTAGAAACTTGTTCCAAACTTTTGCATGATTTTTATTGGGCAAAACATAAATTTAAAATCTAGGTTTCGACCCTCGCATGTGAGCCTTTGGTACAGTGTGAGATTCTTGCAGGTGCCCTAAAGGCCACCTGTGGTAATCTTAGATTCTCGTAGGTCCCGCAAGGCCCTCCTGCAAGAATGCTCGAACGCATAGTGGGGCCCTAAAATGGACCTAGAACCCAAGAAATTGCCAATAAAAACAAAAAATGAACCATGAAAAATTTAAAGGATCAAAATCTTACCTCGTTGGCGGAAACGGCTTGCCAAATGATCGTTTGTGCCTCCCACGATCGAGCAAATAAAATTGGGGGAAAATGAGGTGTGTTGGGCAAAGTTTTTGGCAAAATCACAATGAAATGGTAAAATCCCTTTTTACCCATATTTATTCACTTTTTACCATTTTTGTTGATTTTTTATATTATTTTGTCTATAAAACGCAATGCCCTAATAGCCCTATGAGTGTGGTTTTTTGTATATATAGAAACTTTAAAGTCCAAACGAAGGAGTACGGGTGTTTTTTCTTTTTGTCGCATGTACGACTACTTTTTAGGGTTTTTAGAAAAACCTCGAGCTCAGTCTTCGTTCGTTCTCGCGCTTGAAAATATATGAGAACGTAACCGAGTATACTTTTTCTCGTCTTTTCGTACTCGTATGGTAACATGAAAATGGCGACCCTAGAGGAGTATCCTTTAAGCTCTTTTCACGCTCCATAAAAATGAAAAGATTGCCGAGCGATCTTGTTCTCTTCATGCTCGTTAAAGTATCTGAAGAAAACGTTCGACGGGCGATGGTTTATCACTTTTTCGGTCTCGTCAAACTTATTTATGAAAAAGGAACTGGGAGAGTTCTCTTTAAGTGTTTTTCAGACTCTCAAAACACGAAAAACTCCCAAGTTTTATATCCTTGGACTTGTTAAACAAACATCGACAGACCCGTAATGGGACTGAACCACTCCTTCCTAGGGTTTGTTAAATATACTCCGAAGGACTCATCCAAAGGATGAGATTACATCAACAAGAATATGTTATCCTACTCAAGCTTGCGTAAAAATAAAGAGGTACTCGCCAGAAATGGTGGGGGAAATTTTGGGAAAGGGATGTGTTTTTGTATTCATATTAATGGTAGTAAGCGTCGCTCTTGAACATGACACCCCCTATTCGTCATTTGAATCTGGGTTGGGAAATCCATTTGTCTCTCGTTCGACTTGCTACAAGGTCATATCTTGGGTCATCTTTGAGTCAGTGCTGCCAAGTCCTTGGTCGTGTCGTTCATATGTTCAAGACAATTTCACACGAGCCCTATATTGCGTCGGCCATCTGTAGTTGTCCATTCTTACTATGTAAGCCTTCCCTGTGTCTGTTTCGAGTCATATTCATACTTTACCTCATCCTCAAAATATGTTACTTATTTAATGTCATTGATGGGGGATAAATTAAGGCCTTCCTGTGATGAGTCTTATTCTGTCGACTCCAACTCATTATCCGGAAATGAGACTTAGAAATCATTTAGTACCTTAGAGCATGCATGCCTTAATGGAAGCTCTCTTCACTTTCGACAGGGGTTTCACATCATTGATCCCTGATCGAGAGATTCTGCCGAGTGCTCGACTTCGACTCATTCATTCGCATTCGTTTGAATTGTACTTTGGTACCTTGGGAGTCATTGACATCAATGGTGATTTCCCTCGCGCTTGTTAATGGTTTTCATCAATGACCGGTAATCAAGTGGTTTCTGTCATGTTCCACTTCAGCACATGTAATTGCATGGCTAGATTCGTACTTTTAGGTGAGGGGATTGAAGACCCTGGGTCTCATCTTTTTTATCCAGGCTGCTATGGAGTATGTATGATTTGTGTCGGTGCATAGATCCACTTTGTATGTCATGGAGCTATGTCGTCTTAATTCAAGTCTTCTCACATAGATCCATAGTGTATTCCTGGTGGCTATGTAGCATTTTTACAGCATGGATCCACGGTGTATGATTGATGGCCATGACCTACGATTCCATTCATTTGTGATCTGAGCATGGGAATGCCTACCTCAGAACTGGTATTATATTCTGCAGATGCTTGCTTGTTTACAGGTTCCTGATTAGGTGCGCTCCTGGTTTCTGACACACACACACAGTTTACAAAGTATTTCGCCCGTCACAGATTCCAGCCTCATACTTTGGGGGAAATTCTGTTACACATGATTTTGGTCACTCTGGTGATGTCTCTACAGGTGATGTGTTCAGGCTCCCACAAGGACTTTTTTCCTGAGAAAGATGGCTTCTCTCTTCTTCCAAAAAACACATTTTTAAGATGAGTTCGCAGGCTACCTATGTTACAGGGTGCAAGAATCCCTCATTCTCGCAGGCCAACCACACTTAGGCTGTGAACTGTTTGCAGTATGCTCCATAGATAGGGTGCGAACCTGTTTTTAAGCTTGGAAAGGAGAAGAGGTCATGAAGGTTCTAGAAGGGGATCTTCTAGAAAATGGGTTGGCATCCTACTGACTTCTCAGATTTGGTGGGATCATCCTCATCCATGTAACCATTCCTCCTTCTCCTATATATTGAAAGGTTTCTCATGGAAAAGGTTAAGCAATATTGAATGAAGAATTGGTGAAAGAATTGTGTGAAGAACCCTGCTTGGACATAAGCTTGAAGACTCTATTTAGTCTATCAAGAGGTACTGGATCTTCTTCATGCAAGTACAGAGAAAGTGTGTGTGTTGGAACCAAGATTCACTGAAAGGATGCTTGCAACATTAAGTCGATCAGGTTGTATCTTCTACTTTCAATTAATGTAATATAGCGGCATGTCCCTTTCCCATAAAATCACTCTTATTTTATAGCATAACTCCTTGATCATATGCATAGGTTGACATTGAATATACTTTGCTATCTTAACTTTGGTTGGTTTGTGTTTTCTTGGACCTGACTTCACAAGAGCACCGGAGCAAAGTGGGAACAACATAAACCTAAGGAAGCGATATAAAGGTATGTCACTTGTTTTTTCTTATTATTATATTCAATGACTACAACTTAGGGAAAGAGTCGTGTCCTGTCCTATTTTGTTCTAGATCCAGGTGGATCTAGGGAGATCTGTTAGTGTCCGCACCTAACAATTTGTCCGATAACAATGTTCAACAATTATTGGGTCTATGCCTGGCATTTCCTCATAAGACCAGGCAAACACGTCGAAAAATTATTTAAATAAATCTGTGTAGATTTGAATCTCCTCGCAGGAGTAGTCCTCTTCGACGAAGATTTCTCCACGACACCAGGGGTTCTGGAGATTTCAATAGGTATCGTTTTGGCTATTGTTTCCATATTTCCTTCAACGTAAACTGCGTGTGTTGCCAAAGGATTGATAGGACAATATTTATCTCCATTCATAGTCAGAGTGAATTCTCTTGGTTCAATTCGTCTTAACTCTGGGAGGAAGTAAGATCTATGATGAAGATCATCCCAGGTTCTTTCCAAACTATTCATTGCCTCGATAATCGCTTCGTCTGAAGGCAATACTAAGTCTAAAGAATCTGTATCAGCAAGGGAACCTTGAGCTCAAATAGGCTCGAGCACCGGATCTAACTCTTGTGCTAGAGTCGGATTGGGGTCGGCAGAAGCTCGTTGAATGATCAAGTATGAAACTTCTGTTGCAGACAAAGGCATGGACATCCCATGGTGCTTTGTCCCTTCCATCATAGCAGATGGGGAAGGAAGGGTCCATGGATCATTAAAGTACATCATGCGAAATGACGAGATTTGAAAAATCTCAGCCCGAGGCTGGTCAGGGACAACCGTCATATAATGGACATTGACGGTCAGAGGTGGGTAATCAAAAGTACCCATTAATGATGGGCACAAACCAACCCCTTCATTGACGATGCCAGGCTGGGGGTTATCAATCATCGGGACCGTGGAGACTCCTGATGAAGGGTCAGGACGAGAGAAGGATAACTGATCAATGGTCACAATCCGACCCTCGTGAGGAAATAACAAGACTCGGAAAACTATCACAACCACTGCTTGCATAGCGTAGGTACAACTCCTGCCTAACAAAAGATTGTAGTCGAGGGACGCATCAACCACTTCAACTTCGACACACATGGTTTTTCCCCCTAACTGCACAGGGAAAGAGGGGATGATCCCATGTGGTCAGAAAGAATGACCATCAAAATTTGTAAGTAGAGTAGGTGACGAAGACAAAACAAATTGGCCGATGGCCTTCCAACACGCCAAATACATAACACATGTCGAGGTGCCCTCATCCACCACTATACAAAAAATATTACAGGTAAACGTTTTCGTGGTGTAAACCACTACTATCTGAAAAGAGACGTGGTAAGGAAGACGAGGTTTTAAGTCGAAGGTATCAAGCATGATCATTTCCGGATTACAAGTCTCGGTAGAGCCTAAGGCAGTTAACAAGGCCTTTCTCTGGGAAGGGAAATTCTGGAGGACTTCCAAAGAAGAAATCGCACAAGGCGTTTGTGATAAATCTTCCACCATAGAGTAGTTATGGGAGACCCTTGCGTTTGGGTTGTAAGAATCTTTCTTGAACGCACCTTTGGGGATGTGTGTCATTGTTTCACCCAACGTCTTCTCAATATGAAGAGGAAGAGGTGGGTTTTTGGCTTCTTTACCCTTCTTAGAGGTGCCTGGATTTCCATAATCATGTTCTCTAGTCGTTATATAGGCATCACCTTTCATCATATACACATTTACGGATGAAGGATTACTTGAAGACGAAGGGGATCCTTGACTAACCCCTTCCGTGCTCGAGGAGGCTTGAGTTAGATTTCTCCCATGTGGGAACAGGTTTGTTAACACGACAGACTATTGTTGTGCCAATAACTTCTGGGCCTCCACAAGCCAAGGGCACTGATGGGTCAGGTGGTATTCCTTGCAAAGATTACAAGGATACTTTGACTTCTTCGTTTCAGTGTCACCCCTGCTAGTATTATCGGTGGGTTTCTTATCCCCCTTACCCTTTTTCCATTGTTTCTTCTTTCCATCAGGTTACTGGGTGGCCTTTGGGTTTGTTGTTTGCACACTGTGTACATCCGACTTTTGGGTAGGGGGAGAAGCCGAACCAGTGGTTTGGCTATCCATTGTCTATTATATCGACAATTGTTGCAATTTATTTGACAATGGATCAGCGAGCTTGGTTTGTGCTGAACCAATAATGCCATCAGCATGTGGTCTAGACCTTTTCCTGGTTTTGTCAAGGATTGACCTCAGTGCATCTGGAAAAATCTCGTAGAGTAAACCGGATTAAGAGTAAATTAGCTCTAGTTGTTGCGCTCTCATTATCACGTCTTCCTTGGAAAACACTCCGGATTTTGTGACGTCTTTAGATAACTGGGGTACCAAATACTTAAGGAACCAGTCTAGCAGGAATGCTGGTGGGACTGGTACTTTGATCAAACTCTTCTAGCATATCCATTCTCGAATATTATCCGATATATGGTCCACTTTTGTCTTCTCAAAATTGGCCAGCAATTCGGTGTCGACGTCGTATATCATAGGTAATTGGAAATGGTTTAGGAAATCCAATGCCAATTCACTGAAGGAAGAGTATCATGAGTGGTCGAGCTCAATGTACCATTTCAAAACACTCCCTATGAGAGTGCATTGAAACAATCGCAACTGAACAGAGTCGTCTCTTAATGAGTTGGACGAGCACCATAAGTGGAAGGTAGTCATGTGATCACCAGGATCTTCGTTAGGCTTGGCCTCGAACTCTGGAATGTCTGAAGACAACTTGGTCAACATAGGAGGCCAACTCGGATCATGACAGATGGGGTCATTTAAGAGCCTTGTGAAATCTAGCAAGTGTAGGGTTGATAGAAACGGTAGTTTGGGTTGTGGATTGTAGCCAAGGAAAAATGAGCTTGGAGTTTGAATGGCACCAGGTTTCCAGGATAAGTTAGGTTTTTGGACAGGGCTCTGGTAATAACCATAACCGTGACCAACGTATGGATTGGGTGCTTGTTGAGACATCATCTACTGGTTCCCATAATAAGACATAAAGGGTTGATCTTGTGTCACAATCCAAGGATTTTGGGAGGTGTTTCCCCCTGCCGATCCGACGGGCATAGGCGTTGGGCCATGCCCGAGGTTCCACTGGGTATGGAAAGGGTTTCCCCCGATCGACATCCCTGACAAGGGGACTGGTCCCTGCCATTGATTCCAAGATCCTTGTGAGGAAGGAATTCCTAAGTGTGCCCCGTGTACAGGATGTGGTTGTCCATAACTGGGATTTTCCCCGGCCGAAACGACAGCTGACGAGAAAACATTGTTACCGAATGCGTCAAACAAAGAGAAAGGTGTCGAACCAACCAACATATTATAAGGAGGGAGTACTTGACTACCTGCTCCAAACAAGTTTATGTTAGGCCCGACGAAGTGTTGAGGAACACCGGTGAGCGAGGGGGATGAAGGGGGTATATGACCCCCTCCGTAAGGGAAAACAATAAAGGGAGTATAAGTGCCCCCAATAGATCCTTTTAGAGGAGCATTGGAACTCCCTGCTGATAGACCCAAAGTTTGTAGAGTGGAGGAGGAAAGTACAGTACTCGTACTGAAGCCAGGCATCTCGTATGAGAAAGGAGAGCCTGTCGTGTTCTGAGGAAATGGAGCAGTGATCACCGCCATATATAGAATCAGACTACTGCCTGAGGTAGAAGCAGTTGAGGGCATGGTGGCCCGGACCGAAGACAATTGGTTAGGAGGTGGAACACCCCCGGTAGTGACATACATGAAGGAAATAACAGTATTCCCTGAAGAAGTGGCAACGTTTGCTTCCATTGTTGTTAGTGACACTACCGGATGATCGTAAGGTAGAACCTGTACGACGATGGGCGTTGATAGATCAGTTATGGGAGGGTTATAAGGACCAAGATCCTCTTCTCCAAGGTAAGAAATGATTAGTTCCTCCAGAATCAAAAGTTATTCTCTCGAAGATGGATTAGGCATATTTTTCTGTAACCTTGTTGTCTCAAAATACCCTTGCTGGTCTAACTTTCTCCTTAGCGGTGGCGGGGGGGGGGGGGGGGGGGTTCAAGGTCAACCAGCGGCAAGCCCAAAAGCCTTTGCAACCGGTGGAACTACTGATCCTCCATTGTGTGAGAATATCAAATACACACTAGGGAAATCTATAATCATTTCAAAACCAACACGCACTAAAAACGTACCTATGAGATAACACAAGCAGTCACTAACTAGTTGGAAGAACAGTTACAACAACCAACACTAGAGAAACTTACCGGTGCAAGTGAAACTCAAATATAGAAGCACCCTCTGGGTATACTCTGCAATGTGTGGCTTGATGTCTGTCCAAGGTACCGCGGTATACCCCCGCAGTCACCTGTGTAAGTCACTATAAATATAGGCAACTAGGTTGCCAGCGTGCAAATAGTCACTAGGTGGGTATAGTCGATAGTCGAGTGGACTGCAATGAGAAGGGTATCAATCTCGAAACCTATCAAGGGTATCGAAAGAAAGTGTTCTGGAAGAAGACTCAAGAACTGGAACGGATACGATACCAATGAATCTCCGTGGAAAATGCAATCAACGGAATCCCAAGACAAGCCCTCTATATGCATTTCCCACTACGTTTGGTCTGACTTTGGAGGGGTTATCTCCACTACCTTTCTTTATGCGACCTCGTGTTTAGCCCCTGTGTTAGAGGGGGTTCCCGGATAACTTTTACGATACTGGACTTTTGACACTCCCTAACACAAACTCTTATGTTTGTTTTTCAGCCTCGAAGAGTTTCCTCTCCAATCCTAAAGAGTTTCCTCTCCAATCCTAAATCAAGGCTCTATCTTAGACTAGTTGATGGACCCTACAAAACATAAAGTCTAGTTGATTTTAATTAATCGTTAATTTTTGGGCTTGTCTTAAGTCAAAGGTTATGAAAGTGAAACTAGTGATGTTTTGAGAGATGAAAGAGAAGATAAACAACAAGCTGGAAACAAAATAACTTCTTCTTGACAAAGTCAAATTTTCTCTTTTTAAAATTTTTTTAAACCAACTTTTCAACATTTTTTCTTTCTAAGATATTTTAATTGAAAAAATCAAAACAAGATTTCACTTGACTACGAGCTACTTATTTTCCTAATTCAATCAATCAAAAAATTATGAAAACAATCTTTTTCCTATTGATTAATGCAAACAACCAACTCTTTAACTAAACCAAGAAGTAAAAANTTTATTGTGCTTAAAAAACAAGAAAATTTAAAACAGTATGTCTTCTTCTTTTCTCAAGCAAAAAGGTGAAAAAAATAAGAACAAGACAAGGCCAAAAAGGACTTCTGGCCAACCACAGACCATGGGGATTTACTGACAACCAAAAAGGCAGATCAGATTGACTCACTATCTCATCAAAAAACCTAGCAAAGGAAGAAAACTTTCAAATGCAAAAGAAAGCTATACTGGCACACAACCTAGACTGAAAATTGCTATGACAGAGACTAAAAGACACAAGAAAAACCAGTGAAGAAAAACTTGACAAGGAAGAGGATGACTACCTCCTCAAAATTTTCCAGACAGACACGCGACTGTCATTTCAACAGCCAGCATATGCACATGGGCTGCCCAAAGATAGGACGTTTATGCACGCGTGTAAGACTACTACAGGACACGTGTGCCCCTATTTCTCCTCAAAATAAGAAATACAAGTAGCTAATCTCAGGCAGGGAGTACTGGTATTGAAGACCAGAACCCCTTAAAGGTACATAAACTCACTCTAACAGAAAAAGATGCAAGGAAATATGAGAAAACAAAGCTAATATGAGGTTATACCTAGGCTACAGACTATAACAACAGAAAACAGGTTTAGATCCAAAAAACCCCTGAGAAGGATCACTTCTGATAGGGGAGAGGATGACTAGCTCTTTTTGAAAAAAAAATCTGGACTCAGACATGCGACTGATCTTTTAGCAGCAAGCATATGTAAGCGGGCTGTATGAAGTCAAGGCGTGTGTATATGCGGGCAGACCTTCTGCAGACCATGTATGCCTCTATGGCTTCCCAGAAAAATAAAAAATAGTCAGGTAAAGGATGCAGGGAGTACTGGTATGGAAGACCAGAATTCCTACTAGCTCAAACTTTTGCAGAAACTCAGAAAAAAGGTAGTAAAACCAATTAAAAATACCCAACAAGTATCCCCAGAAAACCCTAGAGAGTCCCCAGTATGGTCGCCAATTCTGTTGTGGGTGGGAAATCCCTCCTACAGACTAGAATTAAGGATTTTATCATGCATGTAGAAATGACCTAAAGTCTCCTACTTTTTACCAACATCCCAATCATAAACCCCATTATTCATATGCAAACACAAGGTTAAGGATATATGGTTACTGTACCTTAGTTTTTGTATTTGATGTCGATCCCTTTAACGCTTGGTCACTCCTTGACTACAAATCTCCTCCCAATGTTGACCTGCATTCATAAAAGAAAAACAAAGAACTCCACATGCATATAATCCATAAACTAATGGGTTAGAGATTCTATCAAAATATAATCAAATTTAAATATTGACAATCTCATATGGCGGGACGGGAAAAGTACTTCTTTTATTAATCTCACAAGAGTAACCTTACAATGATGAGATCGGCCACTGCTCCTCGAATGTGGTCCTGGTCTCCTCTTCAACTATGCTCCAACTTCTCCTGTATGTGCTTCTCTTCACACAATAGTTGCAAAAGGTTGGGACAAAGGGAATGCTAAATCGGGTATAGTTTCTTTGCTATGATTTTCCTCCTTCCAAATGGGACCCCTACCACTTCTTTTATAGGCTAGAAAGGGATAGGTATTTGTTCAAGTGACCAACTATGGGCGATCAGTCGGTTTAGTTAACTTACCCAAAACTATGTGTTCCATATGCAACTTTCCATTTTTCGTGCTTTTTAGGTATATGTAGGTTGTAGTGGGTTAGCCAGCGTACACACACATGCAGTAGTGGAGCAGGGTGCGTATGCATTCAAAAAGAGTGTTTTTTAAGAATATGTTCAGTAGTGACTTGGAAAAGAAGGCAAATGAGATGGCCTGATGCCAGGTAAGCATGTCTGGTGCAATTTAGGGTTATAACAACCCGATGTTGACCATGGCATTGCTTGTACTTGGCATTGGACTTCTGTAAAATATCATGATCTTGTTGGTAGATGTGATGGATCTTCTCAATGAACCGGGTGTCTTTTTCAACTTCATTTGGAGTAGGTGATGAGTCAGTCAGGGTGGCCGCAAGGGGTATTGAAACATCCATTGGACCCAATGGGTGGAATCCAAACCCCACCTAAAATGGGATGTGGTCGCTTGAGTTATGGTGGGCTCGGTTGTAGCTATGTTGAAAATAGGGAATACTCTCATCCCATGTGCAAGGCTTCTTGGAATTGTACATACGCAGGATATCCACGATCATCTAATTGAAAACCTCTGTTTGGCCATCTCTCTAGGGGTGGAATGCAGTGGATTTGGTGATCTTGGTGTCCAACGGTAACCATAGGCTCAACCAGAATGTGTTGAGGAACCGACTATCCATATATGAGACAATGGTTTGTGGGATTCTAAAATGTACCCATACTCGTTCAAAGAATATCTTGGTAGTGTCCTCTGTTGTGGTGCTCTTCTTGCATGTGGCTAGAATCTCCATTTTGGAAAAGAGATCAACAACCACAAAACATAATCATTTCCCCTCTTGGTGTACGGAAGGCCTGACATGTAGTCCATTGATATGGATTCCCATGTCCTATCAGGAGTCGACAGAGGGGTGTACATGCCCTATTTCTTAGTGGTCGGTTTGGCAATAGCATAAGCAGTGCGAAACCTGATATACTTGCCGACATCATGTCTAAGTTTCGGCTAGTAAAAAAAATTCTATAGAACTACCAATGTATTTTCTATGCCGAAGTGTCCTCCCACCCAACTGTAGTGGGATTCCCAAATCAACTTCACTTGCTCGCTTGATGGAATGCAGAGATGGCCTAGATGGCACAACAACCTGTCTTGAATATGGAAATTAGAGACAACTGAGTTTGTGCCCAAAATTTGGTAGGTGGTGGTGAATTCAAGGTCTATCTCATAGAGGTGGGGCCATCCGGAGGTCTCGTGGATGCAAGAGTCTAGCACCGTGGTGAGTGTCACGACTGGAGTTCGGATGAGGTAATCAACGACTCGATTGGTACTTCATGTTTTATACTTGATGTTGAGCTGGAATTGCTGCAAGTATGTGAACCACTTCTGATGGTGGTCATTCTACAATTTTCCTTTTGTCTGCATGAGCTGGAGTGGCTTATGATCAGTGTGGATGACTGTATTCTTCCCAAGAATGTAATGTCTCCACTGGCAGTAGTCTTTCACAATGGAGTACATTTCTTTGTCATAAGTAGGGTACTTACGGACAAAATCTAATAGTGTTTCACTATGATAGGCCACGGGGTGGCCGTGCTGAGTGAGGACGGTGCCCATAAAATAGTCTGAAGCATGTGTCTCGATCTCAAAGGGATGTTGTAGGTCTGGTAATGAAAGTATTGGGGTTGAGCACAAGCATTTCTTCAAATCATCTAATTCTTGGTGTTGGGGAAATCCCCACACAAATGTTTCCTTACCACCACCCCTGGTTACTTAGCTAAGGGCCCATGTAATATGGGAGAATACCAACACGAACCTATGATAGAAATTGGCAAGGCCCAAGAATCTCTGAAGGTCAGTGAGTGTGGTTGGGGTTGGCCAGTCACGTATGACCTGGATCATGGTTGGATCCACATGCACACCGTGTTGATAAATTATGTAGCCTAGGTAATGGACCATGTCCATGTCGAAGGAGAATTTTTCCAAGTTGGCATATAGCTTGTGCTATTGTAGGGTGTGCAAAACATGTTGAATATGTTGTAAGTGTTCCAACAAAGGCTTGTTGTAGATGAGGATGTCATCCATATACACCACTACAAAATTATTGGTGAAAGGTCACATGATATCATCCATAATCTTCATTAAATTTGTTGGAGCATTTATCAAACCAAAGGGCATGACCGATCATTCAAAAAGACCTTATTTTGACTTGTAGGTATTCCATACATTTGTCTGTTCTATTGGGACCTGGTGGTAGCCAGAGTTGAGATGAATATTACTAAAGTATTTGGACTTCATGAGCTAATCATGGAGGTCGTCAATTCATGGAATCGGGTACTGGTTCTTGACTATGATTTTATTTAGGGCTCAATAATCAATGTAGAGTCACCAGGTCTCGTCATTCTTTTGCACTAGTATGATTGGGCTCCCATAAGGTGATGATATGGGAAAGATGTGTCCCTTGTGGTGCAGTTCTTGGATTTTCTTCTTGATCTCCTCATTCTCTAACAGAGAGCGGTGATAGACTGGCCCATTGGGTAGCAGTGCATTGGGTTTCATATCGATGGGATGCTTGACCTGACAGTGTAGAGGTACCTCGGTAAGTGAGGAAAATATATGTGTATTGTTCCACGAACTTATCCACTTGCTTATGCTGTGTGGATATGTTGGTCGTGGAGGCCTTGGATGTGGCTATGATGTTTCTCCCACTCTGAGAGATAATCATGAAGAAGATAGAATTCTTGGTCTGAGATATGACCTTCCTGCATTGCTTGGCAGAGATCAAGGAAATATCACTAGGTCGGACTGTCTCGAGTATCCTGTACAATTTCTTGTCCAAACTAATAA
This sequence comes from Picea sitchensis, assembly GCA_010110895.2. Classification (NCBI taxonomy): domain Eukaryota; kingdom Viridiplantae; phylum Streptophyta; class Pinopsida; order Pinales; family Pinaceae; genus Picea; species Picea sitchensis. The sequence goes on from SNQJ01S0063204.1 coordinate 56,014, forward strand.
TAACACTCCAAGGCCTAAACTCATATACAACATGATGTTTCCATAAATAAGGTTGGCCCAAAAGAACATTACAAACTTTGAGAGGGGAAACATCACACAATATCTTGTCTTTGAAGGGCTTGATGTTGTACGATAGGAGACACTGTTGGCTAACGCAGAGATTGCTTCCTTGGTGGAGCCATCCAATGGTGTAGGGTTCCGGGTACGGTGTTTTCGACAGGGCTATCCACTTGACGACCTCGACTAAGATAAGGATCTTCTAGCTACCACTATCAACAATGAAGTGCAACAAGGTTCCTTTCACCAACATTTGTGAATGAAAGAGGTGCTCTCCTTCCTCTGGCTTGTCTGGTTCACTGGGCTAGATCTTGGTGGTAGCAATGGTGGAATTGGGTTCCGTGTCAATGATTCATCTCCCCCTTTCTAGTTACGACTCAGAGTTGGAACCCAAATCTAATTCAGAGGCTTTCACCTCAACCACCATTGATTTCTTTGAGCATAAATCAATAGTGTTATGCCAGGGGATCTTATGGAAGTCACACCACTTCCCGATATATTTCTTTGTCTTTATAGTGTCCTTCTTTTCTTACGGATTAGACTGGTTGTCCTGAGACTATCCATATTTTTTCTTTCCTTTGTTCTGTTTGTTGGGGCCACCCTTTCCTTGATTTTTCTGTGAGGGGTTCCCACGCCCAAATTTCCGCGTCTTTTGTTTAAGATTTTGTTCTATCTTGATGGCATATCGATAGGCTGTGCCCAAGGAAGATATGTCTAGAAACTCCATTTCAGTATGGATGTATCTGTGCATACCACCATGATACTTGAGAATCAAATGTCACTCAGAATATTTGATACACAGCTTGGTGCACAAGGTATGGAAGATATTTGTGAACTTTGGAACTGCTTGGTCTCTTTCCTACCGTAGTGTAGTCCATTTTGTATACAGGTCATCATAACTTCTGAAAATGTAGTATTGTTCCTTAATAGCATCCATCAAGGACTCCCAGGTGACCATGCCTGTAAATAATGAGGGTTCCTCTATTTCCTTTTGTTCACATAAATTTTCCCACCAATCTTTGACATGGGGAACGGATTTGAGGAGCGCAAAAGTAATATTTTCTCTATTTGAAAAGTTATGGACAGAAAAATACCCTTCTAGTAGATACAACCGTTTGTCTACAACATCTACGTCTATATGGCCTTCAAACATAGGAATATCAAAGTTGATTTGTACCTTGAAGGGGGCGTCACCTCCGCTCGAGGAAGATGCATCACCTGATGGTAGCCTTTGAAGGATTTGCACAAAACTATCCATCATCTCATTCCTCTGTTGTGTGAGTGCTTCCTCGAATAAAATTTTGAAAGGATCTCATGTCCTGTCATCTTTCATTTCTCCCGCAATGAGAGGTCTCTTGGGCGTGTGAGATATTTTTTCCTCAAGAGAAACAAGATCGATACCCAATTCTTTGTACCCTTACCTCGTCGGGGACATGTAGTAAGAACGGCAACGAGAAGACGGATCTGATACCACTAATCCATATTTTATGAGAAGAATGAAATGAATACAAATTATTATTATGCTTAACATATAATAATAGAGATACAGAAAAATTGGCTTCTATTCAACAAGGAAATATGATGAAACTGTAAAATGGAGAGGAGAACAAGATTGCTAGAATGGTGGCGGCCTATCTCTAAGAAGGGATGTGACGGATGTGCTCATTCACACGAAGATGATTAAAATGAGGCTCTCCAAGCATTTTTTACAATAAAAAGTAATTCCAAAACCCTAGACATCCAAAAACCTAACCCTAGGAGATGAAGCACCAAAAGTCATATGGGCCCTATTGGGGTAAGCTAGTACATCAACTTCCCGTGGTCGTAACTTTTTCATACGATCTTCGTTTTAGGCACACGATAGCCCAATGGAAAGGTCTATCTAAGGACTACACATGCTTCCATTAGAATGTAATTCTATCCACAGTTTGACTGTGGTGATCCCTAAAAACATTGTTTAGGGCCTCAAAACAACCCCAAAAGTTGGGGACCCGAAAATTAGGAAAAAACTACCAAACTCGAAACCTGCCAAAATGAATGATTTAGAATAGGTCGAAATCCATTCACATCCATATGGATCATCTACAACCATTACCAATTCTAGAGAAGAAATGGGAAGTGGTAACCATTGATTTTATAACTAACTTGCTCAGGACAACAAGACAACACGATTCAATCATGGTAGTGGTTGATAAATTGACAAAGGATGCTCATTTTGTTCCTTTAAAAATGACTCATACAACAACTAATATTTCATAAATTTGAATGAGGGAGATTTCTAGGTTGCATGGGATACCTAAGGAAAATTTTCATATGGAGACACAAAGTTTACTTCAAATTTCTGGAGAGGATTGTTTAAAGGATTTGGTACAAATATGAACTTTAGCACAACATACCATCCACAATCATATGGGAAGACATAAATAGTCAAACAAGTAATTGAAGACATGTTGAGGATGTATTTGATGTATATGCCATTTAGTGGGAGAATTACTTACACTTGATTGAGGTTTCCTATAATAACAAGTATCAAGATTCATTGAAAATGAGCCCATTTGAAGCTTTGTATGGTAGGAAATGCAATACTCTAGTGAGTTGGGACAACCCAACAGATAGAGTTGTAGTTGGGCTAGGATTTCTCAAGGATATGGAAGACCAGATGGTTAGAATTAAGAAGAATTTAAAGGAAGCTCGAGATAGACAGAAAATTTATGCAGATAAGAATAGGAAAGCTAGAGAATTTAAAGTGGGGGAGCATGTTCTTTTAAAAGTGAATCCCAAGAATATCTCTTTGAAGTTGGGTAGTTGTACAAAGCTAGCAGCCAAATTCTGTGGTCCATTTGAGATATTGTACAGAATAGGGCAAGTTGCATACATTCTTACATTTCCTTCTTCCATGAATGTGCATAATGTATTTCATGTTTATTTTGTAAAAAAAATATGTACATTGACGCAGCCGCACTCCTCGGAGAACGTCCACTTCCTCAGGACCTTCCTTCATTCACGGCGCGAAGAACTCAAAGTTTCCTCTGATTCCCTATCGGGAATTTTCCTTACCCACAACAACTCTCCAATTGATCTCCCTTAATGATCGGGAAATCGGACCTCGCGATTTCACGAATCCTATGGTCGCGTGTTTTGTGCCTCACAATTCCCCGAAATCCAATGCGAGTCAACGTTGACTTTCTCCCCTGCTATCGGAGTTCTCCCTATCAGGAAATCGCTTCTCGCGACGTCATCAATTGGAAGTTCTGAACTCCGAACCCCGATGTGTCGATACTCCGATGCACACATGCGGGTTGACTTTTCCACCTCCCGTCACCTCTATCGGAATTTTGGAATTCGCAGGATCGCGAATCCTGATTCCAAAGGATTCGGGCCTTACCTTTTCCTGATCTTCGATATGGTATGCCACCTGTCCTCCACTAACCCTGACTGTGGCCCACACGACCCTTCTGTCGGGATATCGCGTTTCGCGATTCCAAGCGGCAAGTGTTTCCTGTTCTCAGAAACCCCGATTCTCCGAACCCCGAATTCTCGGGATCTCCTTACACGTGTCCCACACGATGGACGGTTCTAATCCTGTCGGGATATCGTGGATCGCAATATCGCAATTATCGTTGCACAAGTTTGGAGTTTTGACTTGCGACTCTCCGATACACGATACCACGTGTAGATCCGACGGCTCCTTTTGACTTGGATTGACGGCTCTTCTTCCCCCTGAGCTTTGAACTTCTTCCACACTTACACTGTAACCTCCCTGCACCTTTGTGATATCCAACGGCCCACGGAACTTTGCGAAACCTCCTCAAAGGATTTTGACCGTCCGCTCTTCCCTTTGTGAATCCACGAAATGAAGAAGTGTCTCCCCATGGGACTTGTTCACCTACTCGCCTACCTGCGACGCTTCCTTCGTACTTCCAATAGCATCTTCTCTCCGCTTATCCTTCAGTGAATTCGAAGGCCTACTCCTCCTGAGATTTTCCACGACTTCAGTTTTCTTGGAAACCTCTTGCACGCACTCCTTGTGGCAACCCTCCAACCTTGACTGAGTGTTGAAGTCTCTTGACTCTGTACACTCCTACAGCAGCAGTCTTTCAGCTCCTTGCTCAGGTTCGAAACCCTGAGACTTCTTCCGAGCCTGCGCACTCCTTGCATGGCACTGTGGTTAACTGCACCCTCGAGATGAATGAGAACAAAAGCTATCTCTAATTGAACCCTTCTGTCAACGCACTCCTTGCGAACAATTCAACTACACTCCTTGCAGGAATCTCTGGCTCAATTAGAGAAACAATTGAAACTCGTTCACTCTTCTTCAGACTTTTGTTCATACATGAAATCACATACACAACATATAAAATCAAATGTATAACTGGAAGAAAACATTCATGAGCATATCAACATCAAACACACAGAGAATAACACAAACCATGAATTTGAATCAAATCTTTCTTCTATTAATTCAAATGTCTGTACATGGGTGTTCTTCATATAGTTCTCTGCATGCTCTTCTACTCTTCATCCAGAATTGATAATGTTACAATGTACAATGAGGGTGTCTATATCTGTTTTCCCCCTTGGACCCTAAAGCTATCAAATCTAAAATTAAATTCCTATCTACCAGCATTAACTATATTAAATGTCGACTATCTACCTAAGGACGAGAGCTTAAAGGCTCAAGGTCCATTAAAATATACAAGTGCGCCATCTCTTAAATGACTTCATTAAAGATCTACGCAACAGTTCCAAGGCTTTTTCAAAATTTGTGTAGGATTGTCCAGCTGTCTTCTGCTCCTCGTTGGCTCGCTTGATGTGTCGGTGATGCTCCTGCATCATACTCCTCGGCTTGAAAAATTTCATGGGCTCCTGTCCATGAGCTCCTGCACGGTCTGTTCATGCTTCTGTATCACTTCTTCGCTCTCCCAGCTGGCATCTTCCACTGGATGATTCTTCCACTTGACCAGATACTCGAAGTATTCCTTCCTTCGGGTCTTATTACCCACTCTCTTGTCCAGTATGCATTCCATTTGTGGCTTTTATGCAACTGGAAATTGTTTCACCCACTGGATCAGTGGCTCCTCAGTTCCAGTTTCTGCTTCTCCAGCCCTGTATGGGTATAAATCTGTGATATTGAATATTGGAGATATTCCGATGCCATCCGGCAACTCGATCTCATAAGCATTTTCCCCGAATTTTCTCAAGACCTTGCATGGCCCGATTTTCTTCATTTTTAACTTATTGTATGTTCCCCTCATGAACCTTTCCTTCCTTAAGTGTGCCAGAACTAGATCACCAACTTCAAACTGAAGTTTTCTCCGATGTTGATCTTCTCTGCGCTTATATTCCTGGCTTGAATTTTGCAGTCGCTGCTTCACTCTGCTGTGAAGTTCCTTCATCGCCTCAGCAAACTCTTTTGCACTAGAGCTGCTAGTAGCAGTCCATTCTGAATCCCTTAGTTTAGAAACCCCTCTCGGATGCATCCCATACACAACTTGAAATGGACTTTTTCCTGTGCTCCGATTCACTGAGTCATTGTATTCAAACTCGGCCTGTGGCAATATGTGGTCCCAACTCCTGTGGTGCTCTATCACCAAGCTTCTCAGTAAGTCTCCTAGACTTCCGCTGACCACTTTCGTCTGTCCATCTGTCTGAGGATGATAAGCAGAACTAAACGCCAAGTTAGTTCCTAGCTTCTTCCATAAGGTCCTCCAAAAATGTCCTATGAACTTTGTATCTCTGTCCAAAACTATACTTTTCGGCAATCCATGAAGTCGAATGATCTCTTTGAAAAACAAATTTGCGATATGAGTCGCATCGCTGGTCTTCTGGCATGGAATGAAATGTGCCATCTTTGAAAACCTATCCACTACTACAAAGACGGAATAAAATCCTCTTTGCATCCTTGGCAATCCCATTATAAAATCCATGCTAATCGCCTCCCATGGCCTCTCCAGTATGGGCAATGGCTGATAAAAACCTGCATTCTGCTTTCTCCCCTTTGAATGCTGGCAAACTCTACACCTATCAACAAATCTCTTGACATCTTCTTGCATCCCTGGCTAGAAATATGACTCATTCAGCTTTGCGAATGTTTTGTCATGGCCAAAATGTCCTGCTAAGCCTCCGCTGTGTTTTTCCTTCAACATATTCTCCCTCATGGAGCATTTCGGAATACACAGTTGATTGCCTCTGAACAAAAATCCCTCCTGGATCATATAATCTATCCAAGGGATTTTGTCTCTGAGAACTGGATTCTCAGCTGCTTCATACGCTTCTGCAAACTCTGCATCACCTGCATACATGTCCCTGAGATCTTCAAACTCCAATGTTTTGACTCGGAATTCCTGCAGCAACAAACACTTCCTGCTCAAAGCATCAACCACTTTGTTAGCAGTACCCGAAATATGCTTAATCACAAATGTGAAATTCTGCATATACTCTACCCATTTTGCATGTTTCTGATTCAACTTCTCCTGTTGACTCACAAACTGCAATGCATGATTATCACTATACAATACAAATTCTTTCGAGATCAAGTAATGCCTCCACTTCTTCAGTGCCTGAATGATAGCATAAAATTCCTTATCGTATGTGGAGTATTTCAGTTTTGCCTCATCCAGTTTTTCGCTGAAATATGCAACTGGCGTGTCTTCTTGACTCAAGACCGCTCCTATGGCAAATCCGCTTGCATCACATTTCACCTGAAATGTTTTCTGGAAATCCGGCAACACCAAAGCCGGTTGTTCCGTGATCTTCCACTTCAACAGATTGAAGCTTTTCTCAGCCTCTGTTGTCCAGTGAAAAGATTTATGCCGCTTCTTCACTATATCCATCATTGCTGCACTGATTCCACTGAAATTCCTGATGAACTTCCAGTAGAAACTAGCTAAACCATGAAAACTTCTCACCTCAAAAATATTTCTCGATGATGGCCAATTCTTGATCACTTCCACCTTATTCGGATCCATCCTCAACTCATTAGCCGAAATAACAAAACCCAGATAAATGAGTTGTTCCTTCATAAATGAGGACTTCTTCATGTTTATCAACAACTTCTCCTGCTGTAGCTTCCTCATCACTATGGCCAAATGCTTTAAATGTTCAGCCTCTGATTTACTATAAATCAGTATGTCATCCAGATACACAATGACAAATTTTTCGATGAACTCCCTTAGGACTTCGTTCATCAACCTCATAAAGGTACTTGGCACATCTGTCAATCCAAACGGCATGAAAATCCACTCATACAACCCTTCATTGGTTTTGAAGGATTTTTTCCATTCATCGCCCTCTCTCATGCGAATCTGATGGTATCCGCTCTTCAAATCAATCTTTGAAAAATACTTTGCCCTGCTCAGGCAATCCATAAGATCATCCATCCTCGGCAATGGAAACCTGTATCTAATGGTTATCTTGTTGATCGCCCTCGAGTCGGTACACATCCTCCAACCTCCGTATTTCTTCGGACTGAGTACTATTGGAACAACACACGGACTCAAACTTTCTCTGACCAATCCTTTGTCCAATAGCTCCTAGACCTGCCTTTTAACTTCCTCATTCTCTTGCAGCGTCAACCTATATGCGGCTTTGTTCGGCAAACTAGCTCCTGGTATGAGGTCTACGTGATGACTCACACTTCTCATCGGTGGCAATGAATGAGGTAATTCATCCACTATGATGTCAGTGAAATCTTCCTGCAGTTCCTGAATCTCATCTGGTAAATCATCCACTCTTGTGCTAGTCAGAACAATCCTCGGCTTTCTGACCACAAAGAATTGTGGATCTTCCTTCTTCTTCACCCCTGTAAGAATCTCCTTCCCACTCATGAGAAGTACCATGTTTCTTACTTCCGACTTCACATCCTTATCTTTTATCGGAAGCAACATATGGGTTCTCCCATTTTTCTCCAGAGTATATGTGTTCATTCTCCCATCATGAATCACATTTTTGTCATATTGCCATGGTCTACCCAGCAATAGATGACATACATCCATGGGAATAACATCACATAAAATCTTATCATTATATCCACCTATTTTGAATTCAACCAAGCATTGTTTAGTAACAGTTACCTAGTGTCCCTTCTGTAGCCACGAAACTTTGTATGGGCTTGGATGATCAGTCGTCTCCAGCTCCAGCTTTTCTACCAGCTCCGTAGATACGAGATTATCCATGCTACCATTGTCAACTATGACCTTGCATACCCTATCCTTGGTCTTGCAAGCTATTCTGAACAGTCTAGTCCTTTGGACTGAACTTTCCACTTCCTTCTCAGGTGTTAAAAGGACTTTTCGCATCATAAGCGATCTTCCGCCTTCTGCGTCTTCTGCCTCAACATCCCGCTTCTGCGCTTCTGTCATGTGAGCTTCTCCAATGTCCTTTTTTTTCTCTGGACACTCATAAGACTTGTGCCCATTCTTTCCACATGTGAAGCATGTGATTACTCCACCTCTTCCTCTTCCTCTACCTCTGGTACGAGGAAAAGTGTTGTTGTCAGCATATCCTCCACTCTGCTCTGTATGCTGCCCTCTCTGTTCGACGTATGTACCTCGCTGTGAGGTTCCACCTCTTTCAACCTTACCTTGAGGTTTCTTCCATTCCTCCTTTGGCTTCTGAGTTCTTTCCTGGGCAACTAAATTGCCTCTGGGATGACTTCTTCCTCGCCCTTGCTGACCTTTCTTACGGCTCAGCTTTTCCTCTGCTTTCAGAGCCATCTGATAAGCATCCTCTACTGTCCTGATGGTAACCATGCTTAATTCATCCTGAATGTCATACCTCAGACCATTCAGATATCTGGCAACCTTCTCATCATCGCTCTCCCGATGACCTGCCCTGATGTTCAGTCGATAGAATTCCTCAGTGTATTCTTTCACTGTCATCAGTTTCTGTCTCAGGTTCTGCATCCTCCTGAATAGAGTAATTTGATAATCTCTCAGGATGAACTTTGCTTTCATCTTTGCAATCATTTGATCCCAACTCTTGATTTTCTTCTTGCCTTTGCAGCGTCTATCAGCTTGTAGCTCATCCCACCACAATGCTGCATGTCCTTTCAAGCGCGTAACAACATGCTTGATTTTCTTATCTTCTTCGACGTCTTCATAGTCGAAATAGGTGTCAAGAGCTCTAATCCAATCTAGTAGCTCCTCTGCATCCATATTTCCCTCGTAAACTGGAATGTCCATCTTTGCCTTTGCACCCATCCTGGCAATAGCTTTAATCAAACGCTCGTTGGCTGCATCTTCAGCTGCAAATTCCTCTTCTCGTTCAGCTTCTATCTCACTCTCAGAATCACTAAGATCCCCTGCACTAGCTGTGCATCTTTGAGTTGTCTCCATGTCTTCGAGTCTGGCTTGGAGATCTCTCATCTGTCTCTCCATTTCTGGATTGACTACCTGCCTGCCTCTTCTTCTCACCTCCCTATCCTCTGGATCAGGTGATTTCCTTTCTCTCCTCAGCGGCATGGTGAACATTCTTCTTTGCTACAGAAAGCAAAGAACTTCCTTGCTCTGATACCACAACTGACGCAACCGCACTCCTCGGAGCACATCCGCTTCCTCAGGGCCTTCCTTCATTCACGGCCCGAAGAACTCAAAAGTTCCTCTGATTCCCTATCAGGAATTTTCCTTACCCGCAACAACTCTCCAATTGATCTCCCTTAATGATCGAGAAATCGGACCTCGCGATTTCGCAAATCCTATGGTCGCGTGTTTTGTGCCTCACAATTCCCCAAAATCCAATGCGAGTCAACGTTGACTTTCTTCCCTGCTATCGGAGTTCTCCCTATCGAGAAATCGCTACTCGTGATGTCAACAATTGGAAGTTCTAAACTCCGAACCCCGATGTGCCGATACACCGATGCACACGTGCGGGTTGACTTTTCCACCTCCCGTCACCTCTGTCGAAATTTCAGAATTCGCGGGATCGCGAATCCTGATGCCAAAGGATTTGGGACTTACCTTTTCCAGATCTCCGATATGGTATGCCACCTATCCTCCACTAAACCTGAAGGTGGCCCACACAACCCTTCCGTCGGGATATCGTGTTTCGCGATTCCAAGCGGCAAGTGTTTCCTGTTCTCAGAAACACCGATTCTTCGAACCCTGACTTCCCGGGATCTCCTTACACGTGCCCCACATGATGGATGGCTCTGAGCCTATCAGGATATCGTGGATCGCGATATCGCAATTCTCATTGCACAAGTTTGGAGTTTTGACTTGCGACTCTCCGATACACGATACCACATGTAGATCCGACGAATCCTTCTGACTCGGATCGACGGCTCTGCTCCCCCCTGAGCTTCAAACTTCTTCCACACTTACATTGTAACCTCCCTACACCTCCGTGAGATCCAACGGCCCACGAAACTTCGCGAAACCTCCTCAAAGGATTTCAACCGTCCGCTCTTCTCTTTGTGACTCCACGAAATGAAGAAGTGTCTCCCCACGGGACTCGTTCACCTGCTCGCCTACCTGCGACGCTTCCTTTGGACTTCCAATAGTAGCTTCTCTGCGCTTATCCTTTAGTGAATTCGAAGGCTTACTCCTCCTGAGTTTTTCCACGACTTCAATTTTCTTGGAAACCTCTTGCATGCACTCCTTGCAGCAACCCTCCAACCTCGACTAAGTGTTGAAGTCTCTCGACTCTTCGCACTCCTACAGCAATAGTCTTTCATCTTCTTACTCAGGTTCGCAACCCTGAGACTTCTTCCGAGCCTGCACACTCCTTGCACGACACTGTGCCTAACTAGACCCTCGAGAGAAATGAGAACAAAATCTATCTCTAATTGAACCCTTCTGTCAATGCACTCCTTGCGGACAATTTGACTGCACTCCTTGCAGGAATCTCTGGCTCAATTAGAGAAACAATTGAAACTCATTCACTCTTCTTCAGACTTCTGTTCATACATGAAATCACATACACAGCATATAAAAGAAAATGTATAACTGGAAGAAAACATTCATGAGCATATCAACATCAAACACACAGAGAATAACAGAAACCATGAATTTGAATCAAATCTTTCTTCTATTAATTCAAATGTCTGTACATGGGTGTTCTTCATACAGTTATTTTCATGCTCTTCTTCTCTTCATCCAAAATTGATAATGTTACAATGTACAATGAGGGTGTCTATATCCGCTTTCCCCCTTGGACACTAAAGCTATCAAATCTAAAATTAAATTCCTATCTACCAGCATTAACTATATTAAATGTCGACTATCTACCTAAGGACGATAGCTTAAAGGCTCAAGGTCCATTAAAATACACAAGTGCGCCATCTCTTAAATGACTTCATTAAAGATCTACGCAACAGTTCCAAGGCTTTTTCAAAATTTGTGTAGGATTGTCCAGCTGTCTTCCGCTCCTCGCTGGCTCGCTTGATGTGTCGGTGATGCTCCTGCATCATACATGATACTAAACATGTTATTGATTGGCATCTGATTCAGGTAGAAACATAGGGAGAATTTTAGGTCCAACCAATGCATATATTGGACAAAAAATTCAAAATGCTCTGGAATCGAGTTATAGAGATGGTAAAATTCCAGTGGACCTGCTACGGTCTTGAAGATGCTACTTGGGAGCATGAAGATTCCACGTGGGCAGAGTACCCACAACGTTTTGAATAAAGTTTGAAATTTTGATTTATGTTTTGTATATGCACTGAGGACAGTGCCAAAATAAGGGGGAGGGGAATGTAACAATTTTGAGCCCCATATTAAATAATGAATTTTGTGAATTTATGAAAGGACAGAGTGCCCAAACAATTAAAAGAGGCTAGTGTGCCTAGGAAATGTAATGTTTTGATCATTATTAATAATAAATACATCACTCATTTCTAGACGGTCAAGGACAAGAGTTATAGGGGGCTATACAAGAGAGGGGGATTGAGGGGCTAAGTGTTTATTTCATATTTTTATTTACCCAATTTTTTTTAATGGAGAATATCAATTACATGAGCTTCTTGGTGGAAGGCCATGTGGTTCTTTTATTCCAAGAAACACATAAACCCATTTTTGGTCTGTTTGGGGGTTCACTCACTCACTCAATCATTGTTCATTGTTCATTGTTCACGTTGTTCATTATGTTATCTCTCCGTTCATTCTTTCATCCACTCTTTATTCCTCATTCATTTTGATCTTGGCTTAGGAAGTAAAAACGAATTTTTGGAGAGGAGCCATGGTTTGGTTGGAAGTAGTGATTGTTGGTGTATTCTAGCCATGAATTAATGCCTACATATCTGATATGCATTGGCATGTGCTAATTTTTACCCACTGTTGTGAATCTTGAGAGTCCCAACATGGAGATTCTTTCCCAAATGCATTAGAGCCCTAGAAGGAGGTGGACAGCCTGAGGGACTACATGGCAGAGAAGGGGGTCCATTCTCTTGGGTTCTGCAGGGTGGGTAGAAGAGAGTTGGTGTACTTTGGATTGTTGTGTGTGTTGAGAAGCCTGTAAGAGATTGAGTGCTGACTGGTTTGGGAAGCTGAGTGACACTCTGGAACTATCCTTGTGGATTCATATCCCTGGATCGAGGGTGACATTGTTTTTGAGACTTGGAACAACAATGTCTACAGTTGGGTGGAACGTCCTCGGTTTGTAGCCAATTGTTGATTCATTTCATTAAAGATAAGTGCTCTCTATCATATGTTTATATTCTTATACATTTATTTCCATTGTGTATTGATTAATATCTCTGAGATGTGCATTTTGATTTGCCTAATTATTGGTTATTGCTATGCATGGAATGTTTAAACATTATTTATACTGTAGCATGAATCTTGATATCTGCATGTGAATATTTCATGCCTCTTAATTAATTAAAAATTTATCAGAATTCGAAATTAGTTCATAAATGAGCTTGAAGTAGTGTTCCCAGAATGTGGATGGTTGGGTATGTTACAAGAGTGAAGAGATCATGCATATAGAATAGATCATGCAAAAAATAGTTAAGAGAATTTAAGACAATCCATGATGGGAAGTGCAATAAAGATCTACCTTAATGGTGAAGTAGTGGCATCGTGTAACAATAAATGCAGATTGGCAAGGATATTTTGACAGGTTGCAAAATCGAATGGATAATTCATCGAAGATACAGAGTTAATGGAGCATTAATGAAGGTAATGAATGCAAAGCATTAGTGGATTAGACAGAAATTTTAGGTGTGAAGGGGAGGTAACAATTGGTGATGAGGTATAATAGAAAGCAAAGGGTCGATGGGGGAAAATTATTTTCAATTAGAATTTTCATAGAGAGCCGAATTACAAAGTCGAGTTACAAAGCCGAGTTATAGAGCTGAGTTGCAGAGCCGATTTACAGATCCTAGTTGGATGTAGAGACCAATTGCAGAGGAATATGGCACCACCTAAGGTAGCAACGAATTCAACATCAATACCGAAAAAACAATGTGCTCAACCCACAATGAAACATGTAGTTGAAGAGACACGGCAGGCATCTTCCTCAGCGTCAAGATTCCTCAGGGACTACATACCACCATGAAATTTTTCTACAAAATAGGTCAACTTACATAAAGACACAAAGTACCCACTCGTAGAGCCATAGATTCTAGAGGGAGTGATTGTGGAAGGGGACATGTTAGGCCTGATAACCTCTTTAAAGTATGTTGACCATGACATTACATATGAGAAGGAATTTCCAGATTTGTTTCCAAGCAAGTTCTTGAAGAAATACATTAGTTATGAAACACAAATGATAGTGATTGATCCATAGATTTGGGCTACGAGGTTGCATAAAGTAGGAATTATGAACTTGTTTGATATACCACACTTTGGGAGGAGACCATAGATTAATTCTTGTGTAAAAATGTTGTTGAGTTGCATGCATGGGGGATACATGTGGATTGGCGGGCTAGTTTCCATTGATACAAACTTGATCGTGTGCATCATCGGTTTATCATCACAGGGGGAATGCCCCTCTCCATTATTTTTTTACAAGAGGAATGAAAATGATCTAGATGGGAGCATGAAGGAGAAGTTCCATACATTTTGTGGATAGCACGGGTTAGATGTCGCAATCATAATATATCCGACACTAAGGTTTACGATGAAAGCCTCAACTTGTAAACTATTAAGAAAGTGCCAAAAAGATAAATTCCCAACACCATTCATAGTGGAAATTGAAAGGTGCGTTGAGGGAATCTAGATGAATTGGGCGACATTCTTAATAAACCAGTTTCTGATTGATTGTGCAGAGATGTAGGATAAAGGTACTGAGTTCCACTATGCCTAGATACACATTCTAATTGCACTATCATCTTGGAGGGAGCCAAATGACACATAATTTTTGGGAGTCAAGGAAAATCCATGTCTAGTTGCATGATATCAGAACCTATGGTATACCACGCACAAGACACAACATATGGAAAACAATGTTTCCTTTTACATTTATAAATAAACTATTCAAGATAGCATCGAGAGGACACTACACATACCACCATAGGTGGTCGAGGCATATAAGGCAGTGGCACACTTTAAGGCTTGATTCCCTTATATTCCTTATATGCATCACTGAGGATGAGATGGTACATATTATGGTCTATTGGGATGACGAGTGGAATATTACAGTAGTGAAAACAAGGCCCTCAGAGAAAAAAAACCTCCAATTCCAAGAGATAGATGATGATGAAGGAGATGAACAGGGAAGAGGAAATGGCA
>SNQJ01S0063206.1:10847-45857 GCA_010110895.2 Picea sitchensis
CACCACGTTAGGTGGGACCGATGTGGGGAAAACCACTTTTCGAACCCCCCCTTGTCTTTAAAGGTAGAAAGGTCCGGGGGGGGTCCGAAAAAGGATGAGGACCGTCAATCTAGAAAGAGATGGATGTTGTCGATGGAGTCTTGTGTGGGATTTAGGCACTACAAGAAAAAATGTATTTTCCTCTTGCAAACTTAGGATAAAAAATATGCGCCATGAAGTGCCAAGATTGTATTTTTCTACTTTAGACTATAAATTTATTTTCCTAAGCTAAAATAACCAAAAATAATCAACTATGGGTATATTTTGAAATCCCCTTTCAATTTTCTTGAGRAAAAACTACCTAACCTATCTCCTAATCTAGGCATCTAACAAATTAATACATCTTGGACCCTTGGATTAATTATTACTCTAACCTAACTACTTTGGCCAAGATTAAACAGTTTGACCAAACTTATTCTCTAACCTATCAAAACCAAATTTAAAAAATTTGATCATGATTAGACAATATGATTCAAACTAATTTTATTTTTAAGGGGTTTTCTTGTTTTTTCTCTTTTTCTCTTTTTTATTTTCTCTTCTTTTATTTTCTTTCTTTCTTTCTTTCTTTCATACCCTCTTTTCATTTTTTCTATTTTTATCTTTATCTTTATCTTTTTTTTTTTTGGAAATCATTTGTAGAATAAAATATTATTTACAATGTAAAATGATTGCAGGAAGAAATTTCAATCACTGAGTGATACTATGAAATATAGGGTTATAAAAGGGGGCATGGATGAGGAGGGAAACCTAGGTGCAAATTTGTGCTGAAGAAATTGCAAGTCTCCTTATTCCACTTCATCCTGTGAATAGTATCCCCTTGACCTAGAACCCTTGTTCCAACATTCCTTAATTTTCATTATATGACCATAAGGTGTGTTCCTATCCTTATTGGGTCATCCAAGGAAGGGTAATATTGTTGATTGATTCTTGAAGGACCTTTTGGAGGAACATGGGAGGTTGGATTCAAGTCAGTGTCAGCAGTTGGAGTTAGGTTGTAACCACCTTTTTTTACCGTTGCTAATAAAGAGTTATATTTTCCCCATACTTGTGTAGTATTGATTCAATTTGTTTATGTACATCCAATTACTTTTCATATTTGAATCTATGTATTAGTTACTTGTATTATTTTATGCTATAACTACCTTGTTGCAACACTTTCTTGATATTATATTGCATGCTAAATCAAGAAGGATTCAAGAGCAGTGCTAGGTTTGAGATAGGTTTATCTAAGTGGATATTGGTGGCCACCCACCTTTTCCAACTCGCTCAAAATAGTTTTCTGTAAATTTTAGAAATTTACTATTTTTAACAGTTTTTAACTTTCAGGGCCATTTTGAGGGCCTAAATGAATGTTCTTCAGGATTGAGCTGCTCAATTATAGTTGAAGGCTCTTATTGAGCCCCCAAAATGAATATCCTGAATGATACCTTTCCAATGGGCTATCTTGCGCCTAAAACAGAGATCGTATGAAAAAGTTACGACCCGGGGAAGTTGATGTACTAACTTACCCAAACGGGGCCCACATGACTTTTAGCGCTTCATCTCCTAGGGTTAGGTTTTTGACATTCCTGTTTATTGTAAAAATTCCTTCAAAGCCTCATTGTAATCATCTTCTTGCAAATTATAGCATCCATCAGATCTCTTCTCAGAGATAAGTTGCCACCATTCCAACAATCTTGTTTTTCGCTGCATTTTAGAGTTTCAGCTTATTTCCTTATTGAATAGAAAACTCGTTTTACTGTATCTCCGTTATTCTGTGTTAAGAATATTTTAATAATCTGTATTCATTTCATTCTTCTCATAAAATATGGATCAGTGGTATCAGAGCGGTCTTCTCCTTGTCGTCTTAATGCATGTCCCCAATGAGGTCAGGGTACAAAGAATTGGGTCTCGAGCTTGTTTCTCTTGAGGACAAAAGATATCGCACACCCAAGAGACCTCTCATGGCAGGAGAAAATAAAGATGACGGGACAAGATATCCTTTCAAAATGTTTCTTGAGGAATCCCTCACACAACAGAGGAACGATATGATAGATAGTTCCGCACAAATCCTTCAGTGTCTACCAACAGGCGACACATCTTCCTCAAGTGGAGGCGTCGCCCCCTTCAAGGTAAAAATCAACTTAGATATTCCTATATTTGAAATTCAGATGGACGCAGATGTTGTAGACAAGTGGTTGAATCTACTAGAAGAGTATTTTTCTTTCCTTAACTTTTCAAATAGAGAAAAGATTACTTTTTCAGTCCTCAAAGTTGTTCCCCATGTCAAATATTGGTGGGAAACTTTCTGTGAACAAAAGGAAAAAAAGGAATCCTCATTATTTACATTCACGGCCACCTGGGAATCCTTCAGGGATGTTATTAAGGAACAATACTACTCTTTCAAAAATTATGATGACTTGTATACCAAATGGACCACACTGTGACAAGAAAGAGACCAAGCAGTTCCAGAGTTCACAAATATCTTCCATAACTTGCGCACTAATATGGGTATCAAAGATTCAGAGTGACATATGGTGCTCAAGTATCACAGTGCTCTACATAGATACATCCAGATCGAAATGGAATTTCTGTACATCTTGTCCTTGGGCACGGCCTATCGATATTCCATAAAAATCGAGCAGAAGCTCAAACAAAAGATGCGACAATTTAGGCCTGGGAACCCCTCACAACAAAATCCAGGAAGGGGTGGCCCCAACCCACATAAAAAAGGATAGGGAAAATATGGATAGTATCAGGACAACCAGTCCAAGACATAAGCAAATAAGGACACTAGAAAGAAAAAGAAAGATATCGGCAAGTGGTGCAACTTCCATAAGAGCCCTTGTCATAACACTCTTTATTGTTGCTCAAAGAAGTCGTTGGTGGCCGAAGTGAAATCTTCTGAATCAGATGCAGGTTCTGACTCTGAGTCAGATCTAGAAATGGGAATATAGATCATTGAGGTAGAAACCAATGCCACTGTTGCTACCACCAAGCTCCATCCCAGTGAACCAAATAAGCTAGAAGAAGGTGATTGTCTCTTCCATTCACAGATGTGGGTAAAATTCACCCTACAGGACTTCATCATTGATAGCAGTAGGCAGAAGAAGCTCACCTTAGCATAGGTCTACAAGTGGTTGGCCCTACCAACAACATTGCACCCACAACCCTACACCATTGAATGGCTCCACCAAGGAAGTGATCTTCACGTCAGCCAATAGTGTCGAGTGTCATACAACATCAAGCCCTTCAAAGATGAGGTATTGTGTGATGTTTCTCCTCTCAGAGTTTGTAATTTTCTTTTGGGAAAACCTTATTTATGGAAACGTCATGTTGTATATGAGTCTAGGCCTCGTAGTGGTATTATTACTTTGAATAGTAAATTGTACAGGATACCCGAGGCAAACCCTCATAGTGCTATTTCCTTGATCTCTACCAAGCAATTCAAGAAGGTCATCTCTCAGACCGAGAAATTTTTCTTCTTCGTGATTCGCTCTCAAAGTGAGAGAAAGATCGCAGCCACATAAAGGGCCTCCACGACTGATCTCTCCACACAAAAAAAGCAAGTGGATAAGGTCATGGAAGAATACTCATATATCTTCTCCTCTCCTACCAGGGTACCTATGCACTGCCAGGTCAAGCATCCCATCGATCTGACCCCAGGAGCACTGCTACCCAATGGGATAGTCTACTGCCATTCTTTGTTAGAAAACGAGGAGATTAAGAAGCAGATCCAAGAACTGCTCCACAAGGGGCACATACGTCCTAGCTCATCGCCTTGTGGGAGCCCAATCATTCTGGTGTAGAAGCAATATCGGACCTGACGACTCTGCAGTGATTATCGGTCCCTAAATAAAATCACAGTACGAAACCGGTACCTGATTCCCTAAATCAACAAACTCCTTGATCATCTCATGGGGTCCAAATACTTCAACAATATTGATATGAAGTCTGGCTACCACCAGATTCCAATAGAACATACAGATGTATGGAAGACCGCCTTTAAGTCAAAAGAAGGTCTTTTTGAATGGTTGGTCATGCCCTTTGGTTTGACAAATGGTGAATTTGTTTTTATGAGGATGATGGATGATATCCTACGACCTTTCACCAATACTTTTGTAGTGGTTTATATGGATAAAATCCTCATCTACAACAAGACTTGGGTGGAACACTTGCAGCATATTCAGCAGGTTCTGCACACCCTACAGTAGCACAAACTATATGTAAACTTGAAAAAATGCTCCTTCGGCATGGATAGGGTCCATTACTTAGGCTACATCGTTGATTGACATGGTGTGCATGTGGATCTAGCCAAGATCCAGTTCATCCATGACTGTCCAGCCCCAACCGCACTCCCTGAACTTTAGCGCTTCTTGGGTCTTGCCAATTTCTATCGCAGATTTGTGTTGGGATTCTCTCATATCACATGGGCCCTCATCCAAGAAACTAGGGGTGGTAGTAAGGAAAACTTTGTGTGGTTCCTGTCCCAACAACAAGCCTTCAATGGCTTGAAGAAGCGTTTGTGCTCATCCCTAGTAATTTCATTACTGCACCTACAACATCCCTTTAAGATTGAGACAGATGCTTCAAACTATGTTGTGGGTGTCATTCTCACTCAACATCACCACCCCATGTAATATCATAGTGAGACACTATCAGATGTTGTCTTTAAGTACCCTACTTACGAAAAAGAAATGTACTCCATTGTGCAAGCCTACCACCAGTGGAGACATTACATTCTTGGGAAGAAGATAGTCATCCACACTGATCACAAGCCACTACAGTTCATGCAGACCCAAGGAAAATTGTAGAATGACCGCCATCATAAGTGGTCCACATACTTACAAAAATTCCACCTCAACATCAAGTATAAAATAGGAAGTACCAACCGAGTTGTTGATTTCCTTAGCCAACCTCCAATCATGATAGTCACCATGGTGCTAGGATCTTGTGGCCATGAAACCTCTGGATGGCCCCACCTCTATGAGACAAACCCTGAATTATCCACCACCTATCAAATGTTGGGCACCAACTCAGTGGTTTCTAATTTCCATATTCAAGATGGGTTGTTGTTCCATCTGAACCATATTTGTGTTCCATCAAGCGAGCACACAAAGCTAATTTGGTAAGCTCACTAAAGTCAGGTGGAAGGACACTTTGGTGTCGAAAAGATAGTGAAAGCGCTGCAAAAACATTTCTATTGGTCGAAACTTCGACAGGATGTTGGCACGTATATCATATCCTGCACCGCCTGTGCTATTTCCAAACTGACCACTAAGAAATAGGGCCTGTACACCCCTATGCCTACTCACAACAGGCAGTGGGAATCCATCTCAATGGACTACATGTTGAGCCTCTCGTCCACCAAGAGGAGAAATGACTGTGTTTTTTTGGTTGTTGATCGTTTTTCCAAGATGATGATTCTAGCCGCCTGCAAGAAGAACATCACAGAAAAATCCACTACCAATCTCTTATTTGAATGAGTATGGGTACATTTTGGGATCCCACAAACCATTATCTCAAACTGTGATAGTCGGTTTCTCAGGACATTTTAGTCGAGCCTCTGGTCACTGTTGGATACCAATCTCACCAAATACACTACCTTCCACCCCCAGACAGATGGCCAAACTGAGCTCGTCAATCGGATGATCGTACATATACTGCATATGTACAATTAAAAACACCCCTGAACATGGGATGAGAGTCTTCCCTATGTCCAACATAGCTACAAATGATGCCTTCATAGTTCAACTAGCCACAACCCCTTTCAGGTGGGGTTGGGATTCCAACCATTGGGCTACATGGATGTTGCACTACCCCTGGTGACCACCCCGACCGGCTCGTCCCCTGCTCCACCAGAAGCTCACAAAGCCAACTACTTCATTGAGCAGATCCAACACATCTGCCAACAGGTTTAGGATATTCTATAGAAGTCTAATGCCAAGTACAAGCAATGCCATGATCAACATCGGGTGCCACATAAGTTTCAGGTGGGAGACAAAGTTTGGTTTCACTTGTAGAAAGAACTCCTTACAGGGCCCCATTGGAATATTATCCCACTCTATTATGGGCCATACACCATAACCAAAGGTATGGGTGACAATTCTTTTGAGCTCAACATTGCCCCTTTCCTTGGCCTACACCTAGTCTTCAACGTGGCTCTCCTTCGACCATATTTCCCACCATTATTGAACACCTCAAAGATAGCAGAGCAGTTGACACCAATAGATCTCAAACCTAAATGCATGTAACAAGAATCCAGTGATAATATTGTGGACACCCAGATCAAGGGCACTTGACAACAAAGGATCCATCTTTATCAAGTCGTCCAAGCAGGGCAACTCCTGCACCAAGGAAAGTGGCTCACCCGGGGCCAAATTCAACAGGAATTTCCTCATCTGATGGGGGAAATCAATGAAATGGAGACCATTTCTTACTAAGGATGGAGGATTGATCCAGGTGGATATCGATGGCCACACACATTTTCCAACTCTCTCAAAACAATTTTCTAGGAATTTACTATTTTTAGCAGTTTTTAACTTTCGGGGCCATTTTGAGGGATTAAATGAAGGTTTTTTGGGATCGAGCTTCTTAATGATATCTGAAGTCTTTGATTGAGCCCCCAAAATGAATCTCCTTGACGATACATTTCCAACAGGTTATCGTGCTCCTAAAATGAAGATCATATGCAAAAGTTATGACCCCAAGAAGTTGATGTACTAACTTACCCAAACGAGGCCCACATGAATTTTGGCGCTTCATCTCCTAGAGTTAGGTTTTTGGATTTCTAGGGTTTTGAAATTCTTGTTTATTGTAAAAAGGCCTCTAGAACCTCATTTTGATCATCTTCTTGCGAATGAGCACAGCCTTCACATCTCTTCTCAGAGATAAGTCGCCACCGTTCCATCAAGCTTGTTTTCCGCTGCATTTTACAGTTTCAACGTATTTCCTCATTGAATAGAAAATCAATTTTATTGTATCTATGTTATTCTCTATTAAGAATATTTTAATAATATATATTCATTTCATTCTTCTCATAAAATCTGGATCAGAGGGTAATGACATCGAACATAAGGACACAAGGTGTGAAACTTTCATCCCTCTCTGAAAAAGTTGTTATTTCATTACAAGTATTGTGTGTGGGTTAGGGTTATGTCTTTTACTTGGTCAATATTTGTTGTGAAATAAGCCAAAATCATGAGGGAAAAATCCCATAATAGAATGGGCGACCATACTAGGGATTCACCTAGTTTGGTCAATCTTAAGGTTTCTTTGGTTGTCTTAGGTTTTTGCAGTTTTTGTTGTTTTGGGGATTTATTATCAGAGCTTTCCTCATCCAAAAACGTTTCCAAAAGTTTTTGAAAGCCCTCCTTATAGGTTGACTTTTATTTTTCAATTCTAATTGATTTATTCATGCTTTTTCCTTTTGTGATTCGTGGATATCCGTGAGATGCACTTGTCGTATGACCTATAAATGTCTGCGAGTTGAAGTTTACACAGTTGTGGATCAGTGTAATTGTCTTGAATTTTTAAGTATCTTTCTCATAATTAGTTGGTATAAGTTGGTTCTTTAGTGTTCACTGAGCCTCCTGAGTTGGTTTATGCTCTGGATTGTTGATTAATGTTTATGAAAACTTTCACTTTATTTTAAAAGTTCTTGCTTTCCTGTAAGCTAGTCTTTAGGTTTTAGGGTTGTCAAGGTCAATTGAAGGGTTAGTTGTATATCTGGGTTGATTTCCATATTGTCTGTTGTTCTAGTGGTTAGATATTGTTTCCTTTCTTCTTGTTTTCCTTTTTCCCCTTCGTTTTTAAAAAGAAAAATAACATTTACCTTGTTAGTTGGATGTTCATTTCTTTTCAACGAAAAAACAAACATAGTTTGGTTGTGAGTTTTATTCTCTTGTTTCCTTTGCCTTTAAATTCATGAAGAAAAGGAATTGTTTGATGGAACTCATGAATTCATACTTTCTTCTTTTTTTGATAGTTAATTATTTCGGTTAAAGTTAGCCTTTTTTCAAAAGAAAGGAAGTTTTGTGTGTCAAGTTCTTTCTCTCTATTTTGCATGATTGTTTACAAAACATCCTAGGGATACAATGAAAAGTAGTTTAAATATCTTGAATACATTTAAAAACTTATATTTATTTTATTTGAAAAAATACGAAAGAAAAGAGTTTGTTTTTCCTGAAGCATTGTTAGCACTTCTTATTTTCAGTGAAGAAACTGCATTTATTTTTTCTTTATGTTCTTAAAGTGTTTTCTCTAAGTCCATCAAAAAATCATATAAGTTTCATATGTACCTTTTGAGTAATGAAAATCCCCATAAAATGAATGCTAAATAAAATTTATTAGATATTTTCATTTTGTAGGGTGAATAGACTAGTTATAGGCTAGGGCCTTGGTTTAGGTTAGAGATTTAATTTCTCGAAGGCCATAAAAAAAATGTAGGAGTCTGAGCTAAGGAGAGCCTAAATCTAGTTGTCTTATAAGTATATCCAAGAGTCTCCTCTAACATAGGAGATAAACATGATTTCCCATAAAGGAGAGTCGAGGAGAGATCCCTCTGAATCTTAACTGAGCATAGTGGACAGATCATACATTGGGGGTTTCATTAGTACCCATACCTCCATGAGAGACGGTGCTTTTGAGGCTTCAAGCTTAGCTACCCTTCCCATACGTTTGATCATGACAGTCGACTACACCCCATGGATGTTGACTGTGAGTTGGTGACCTTAGTGGCCATTCCTAGGGATATCAGAGGTGACTATGGGGGTTTTCATGGTACCTAGGGAAACTTTTGAACCACACTTTTCACTACTGTTGGAGGGTGCCTTACGAAGCATAGGTAATTGCACCGGATAAGGATGGTTAATGGAGATCGAGATAATTGCTTCTCATTCCTTTTTCTGTTAGTCCATGAGACTTAATCAACCTGCGCCTCTATTCGAAAGGCCTTTACCCCACCTTGTGACTATTGCGATCTTAGGACCTAATCCACTTGAGTTGGGATATTAGCAAGGTCATTTTTGTATGTTGTTTCATTTTATGATTTTTTCTAGTGGTGTTATCAACAATCATAGAATTTCCTAGGTAGGTGTGTATGTGGTTGCCCGAGAGTTGAAAAATCAAAGTGCCTGACCAAACACCTCATAGATCGAGGAGAATTCAAGGCCTTCCCCCAAAAGAGGAGGTTAGAAAAAATTCACCCCTGCCTCCACTAAGGCATTATCTTGATCAATCTGGTGCTTTTGTACTGAATGGTCTAGTTGATATCACAACTACGGAGCCCTTAGAGATTAATTATTCAGAACTAAAGGTTGTAACCCTTGAAGATATCAGAGTTGAAGAATACGCTCCAGATTATAACCCTCCTCTAGATGGAACTTTCCCATCACCTGTGGTGCAAGTTACCCCTCCTAGATTGGACTTTACTGATAGTATCCCTCTTCACTGAGCCACTATGGAAATCACTTCACAAGTGTCTGAGTCGTGATTTCCTAAAACTCCCACTTCGACAATAGTCACCAACGAGATATTTTCACTTGGTGTATCTAACATAAGAACTAGTGTATCTAATTCCACCATAATCGCTCTGAACAACATCAATGCTCCATTGGTGGTTGGTTCGCTCCTTCCATGAGCACAACCATGTCATTTCTGTCAACAATGAATGCTTTTTCTTTTAGTATGTCATCAATGGGCATGCTCAACGCGTTGACTGGTTCCCAATCAACATCCCATGTTTCTAACATTGGTGTAGGGATTTATCCAATTCCCTAACAAGCGATCTCTTGGGCTGGAGGTAAAATTTCTCCATCGTTTCCATCCATTGGGAGTGGGGAATTCCCTTCTTCTGGTCCTCACCCCTTTGGAGCTTGGGGCGCTTCTACAGTTTCTTCTAGCATGCCATCCACTTCCATTCCATTCACATTATACGGTGGATTCAGGAGAAATCCTTTCACCGCATATATAGTGATGGAAGGGGGCAAACCCTTCCAAGATTAGTGGAATACCATGCAAGGTTCTTTCCCTTCATAAGGTATTCCATCAGGCGGAAACCCTTTTCTCGGTTAGTATAACCCCATGCAAGGGCTAGTTCCTTCGTAAGGGAGTTTGGCAGGAGGCAACCCTATTTTTTCCATCTGGAAATCAGACGAGTGGATGTTATCCTCCATTCAACCAAAGCCAACAAGGTTTTATCCAAATCTTTGGTCCATGGAAAAACTCTTACTAGAAACCTAGTGCCAATTACAATCCAGGGCCCTCTTTTCAAGATGTTAATTAGTTGATGATGTAACCCGGGCTACCTTTTCTAGAAAATCTCTATTTTCTAGATTTGTCTAAGTTGATGAATGTACCAACCTAGCCCAAGATGGCCTATGGTCCCCACCAAAATACCATCAGACATCCTGAAGTTTGAAGGAAAAAGTGGTGAGGATCCACAAGACCACGTAACCATGTTTCACTTATGGTGCTCGTCCAATTTGTTAAATGATGAATCAACCTGATTACGATTATTCTAGAGTACCCTCATTAGGGTCACTATGAAATGGTATATATAATTGGAGAGGTCCAATTAAATGACCTTGCCATGGTTTTTCTCAACCATTTCCAACTCCCAATTGTAATTGGTATGACACTGGGATATAACTTTTGGCCAATTTCGTGCAAGACAAGGCTACACACATTTTAGATCACATTCGGCAATGGAGGAGACAAAAAAGTTTTATTAAATCCATGGTTCCACCATATTGTTTCCTTGAATGGTTTCTAAAGTCGTTACCTCCTTATATTTATAAGGATGTAGCAACTTCAAGTGTATTCGCGGAAGAACAATAAATATTTAGAGCACAAAAATTGGAGCTGATTTACTCTTAGTCCAGAATGCTCTATGAGATTATGCCTAATGCACCTCAGTCAACCCTTGACTTATAGAAACCAAAATTAGGACCACATGTCGATGGCATTGCCGGTTCCTCTCAAATAAAAGTTGTAGATATGGTTTCTAACCAAATGCAAAAGTTGTCATTTCAACAAATTGCGGTTGTTTCAGCCTCTAGATTGACCACCCCCACAACCCAATCCTCATATGTACACACCGTGCAATTGAATACTTCAAAGGGTCCTCAACAGCCCAGAGAGAAAAATAAAGGAAAAGGAAAGAAGGGTGGTGGGGGAAATGACAAAAAGCATAACAAGAATGTTGAAGGGGCAAAGGATGAAAAGAGAAAAGTGCAATTCCTGTGCAATATTTGTGGGGATGATCACCTTACTCATCAATGCCCCAAGATGGAAGAGGCCTAATGCTTGATAAATTTGCAAAAACAAAAGAAACCTGTTGTATTGCAAGGAAAAAATATGCAGGTTGGCTCTTCCACTTTTAATACGTAAGGGGACACTTTTGGTGCACCTTTTCCAGACAAATATTTCTCATTCGTTAACATGGTAAATTCTTCAAAGTTAAAAGAAGAGAAGGTAGATTTTTCAATCAGGTCTTGTGATTATAGTAATCTTGAGTCAAAAACAAAGGCAAAGAGACTTATGATCCTCAGGGACCTCTTCATATATAAAAAACTTGAGAAGGAAATGATGAATCACATACCATGTACAAAAGAGAATTGCACATCCCTAACTCTATAGTCGCACCCGACTACTATATTATTGAGGATTTATCACAAACATCACGTGTGATGTATGCTCTTGAGGTGCTTTAGATTTGCTCTATGCAACACACTGCATTGTTATCTGTGATCGGAGAAGAATATTATTCTAGCCTTCTCACTATGAATTTCAACACTATTGATGTGAAAAATTGTCTTCCTTATCATGTAGCCTTCCATATTGACGTTATTTATGCAAAACACATCATCAGGAGGACTGTTGTTGTTGAGGGAGCGTCCACGTGTGTCATGTATTTGTCCTGCGGGAAAGCTATCAGCTCTCCAGAGTTCACACCTTCTCCTACTTTGTTAATTGTGTTTGATGGAAGATCGTTTAGGCCGCACATGATTATTTCCTCTTTTCTAGTCCAGTTGGGAGGTAAGTTTGTTTCCATACAATTAGAAGTAGTTGACGCACTGCTTGACTATAATTTGTTATTGGGAAGGAAATGGACTTACTCGATGACAATTGTTGTCTCATCGGTATTTCAAATTTATGCTTTCCTCATGATGGAAGGATTGTGATTATCAATTAGATGGCCTTCAATTGTTCTATCTCTGTGGGAAATGAAGGATCCACAGTTCCGTGGATTGATAATTCTCAGTCGACAAATAAGAGAATTGGTGTTGGAATGTTCCCTTCGCTCATGGAAAATTTTAATTTCCCAACACCGATAGCTTACATTCATTCCACCTCAGTCAACTTTCAAGATTCAATTCCTCCATCTCCGGTAATGAGAGTCACGTTGTTTATAACTTCATATCTATAAGATACATGGGTTTTACCCTCATTATGTGTATCATTCGATGGTCACACAAATTCTGGGAGCTATGCCATTGTATGCAGCTAAAATAGCTTACCAGACTATTCAATGCACCACTGCAGACCCTGATCAAACTCTTGCACGAATAGAGGAGAACAATCTATTTCTAGAGCATGTCTAGGCTCAAAATTCTTCAATTTCTAAAGACTRTCTTGAAACCATCGTGCCTATGGATGAGGCTATCATTGAGGAAATGAATGGAACTAAAAGGACGTGGGAATATATGCATCATATATCGTATTTCCTTGTCGATATCAATCATGTGAAAAATGGAGAATTTAAGTTAGTCGTGAGTAGGATCTTTGATTGGGTGGTGAACCCCTTGGCCAGACATGGTGTCTACGCTGAGGGGAATACATAAAATATATTGAAAACTATATCCATTAAAATTTATATAACCCTTGATGTTGTAGAAAATGTCTTTATTAGGGTAGAATGATCTCAAGATGAAATTCGTTAATATATGAATCTCTTTAAGGAATTTCGAGATCTTTTCACATGTTTGTACGAGGAAATTCCTGGAATAGATCCTTGAATTGTTCAAAATGTGATTTGAACCTATGAGAATGCAAAACTGGTTCGACAAAATTTATGACCAGTGAATCCAAGGAAAGAGACAAAAATTTAAGTTGAGGTGGAAAAGATGCTCAAAGATGGCTTTAATTATCCAGTACCATTGACAAAATAGATTTCTAACCCGGTTCTGGTCGATAAGAAGCAGGGCATGATTTTACTATGTATGAATTTTCGGGACTTGAATAAATCTTGTCCAAAAGATAACTTCTCTACACCGTTTATCGATCAGATTCTCAATGAATGTGCAGGAAGCGATATTTTTTCGTTGATAGATGGTTTTTCAGGTTATAACTAGAACGAGACTTGACCCAAAGACCAACATAAGACAACTTTCATTTTTTCTTAGGGAACCTTCACATACAAGAAGATTCCCTTTGGCCTTAAAAACACTGGAGCTACTTTTCAGTGGGCCATGATGTTTTCTTTCCATGAACTGAAACACATAGTAGAGGATTATTTGGATTATCTTATAGCGCATTCTTGTAAGAGAGATCAACATTTGTTACACCTCTGCTTAGTATTCTAGAGATGTCGTCACTATCGAATCCAATTAAATCCACATAAATGTATTTTTTGCATGACTTTTGGATGTCTTTTGGGTTTTATAGTTTCAACTAAAGGGATCATGGTTGAACCTTTGAAAGTGGAGGAAATCACTCAGTTGCCTCCCCCACACACAATTCATCAGCTTCAAATTCTACAAGGAAAGGTGAATTTCCTTCGACGCTTCATACATAACTATGTTAATATCACGAAAGGATTCATGCACCTTTTGAAAAGGGGGGTTCCATTTTGTTGGGATGAGGTAGCATGACGTTCATTTGATGCATTAAAGAAATCATTTGTTTCAAATCCATTATTGATCCCCCCATATTATAATTGAGATTTTTTGTTGTATTTGGGAGAAACTGAATCGTCAATTGGCATGGTCTTAGTTTAGGAGGATGATGATCTCTAAGAGAATGTCATATACTATTTAAGTTGTGCTTTATTAGGACATGAATTAAAGTATTCTCACATTGAGAAACTGGCCTTAACAACATTTCATGTTGTTCAACGGCTTCGACATTACATTATGTTGTGCAAGACAACCGTCATTGCCCACGTTAATCCTTTTATGTATGTTTCGACTTGGTGAATAATTGGCGGGAAGTACAACAAGTGGATTGTTGTGCTTCAAGAGTTCAATATGGATTTTTCTTCTATGAAATCCAAGAAGTATTTAGTATTCTCTGAATTGATGTTGGAGTTCTCGGTAGAGAATGAGAATAGAGAAGTAATTGACTCTTTTCTTGATGAAAATATCTTCCTCATCTCTTTGTCTGATCCTTGGTATGGATATATCCTTATATATCTCTAGACTCTTAAGTTCCCTCCACATTTCTCATGAGACGAGCGATGACAAATTCATCACCAAGCAAAGGACTATCTCATTATCGTCGACACTTTGTATTGACAAGGGGTAGACTCAATTCTCCATCGCTTCCTCACTCATGAGGATATATAGGTTGTATCAAATGAATTCCATGGTGGACCATGTGGAGATCACTTATCAAGGTTGGAAACAACCCAGAAGATTTTGCGTGCTGGTTATTTCTAGCCTACAGTCTTCAAAGATTACATCAAAGTGGTCAAGAAATGTCATCCTTTTCAAATCTTTACAAAGAATATGTGAACGCACCTTGCTCCTATGTTTCTCGTCATTATTATCAACCCATTCACCACGTGGGGGGTATATTTTATGACATACCTCCTAGCCTCGTCTAGAGGGAAGCGATACATCATAGTGATTGTTGACTACTTT
Organism: Picea sitchensis; assembly: GCA_010110895.2. Classification (NCBI taxonomy): domain Eukaryota; kingdom Viridiplantae; phylum Streptophyta; class Pinopsida; order Pinales; family Pinaceae; genus Picea; species Picea sitchensis. The sequence continues at coordinate 25,730 of SNQJ01S0063206.1, forward strand.
ACTAAGTGGGAAGAAGTTATGCCAACATTCGCTAATGATGGTGAAACCACAAAACTTTTCATGTTAAATTAGGTCATCTCTAGGTTTGGGGTTTCGAGAGAGATTGCCACTAACCATGGAAGTCACTTTTATAACCGTGTGATGTCTAATTTAGCATCGAAACTGGGTTTTACATAGGAAAATTCGTCTCCTTACTATCCTCGGGATAATAGTCAGGTCAAGGCTGTTAAAAAATCCTTAAAAACCATATTGAAGAGGACAGTTAACTTGACCATATCAATGGGATTATCGAACCTCAGTCAAAATTGCAACAAGTTTCTTTCCTTTTCAACTTGTTCATGGATTAGAAGCCATTTTTCCTATTGAATGTGAAATCCCTTCACTTGAAATTGTTGTCGAACTCTTACATGACATGACACAACTTGAATAACACCTTATTTATCTCAAACATATTGATGAGAAACGTCGAGATGCAACTTTAGAAAATGAAGTGCATAAAAAATGCATCAAGTGTCAATACAACAAGTTTGTCCACCCAAGGGTGTTTTCCAAAGAAGACCTTCTGTTAGTCTACAACCAGGACAAGGATATCTTTGGGGAAGGAATGTTTAACCCCATATGGCATGATCCATAGATCGTGCAACGAGTGTTGGAAAAAGGGTCTTACGAGTTATCATATTATGAGGGAAATGTGTTTCCAGATCCCAGAAATGGGCTCTACCTTAAGAAGTACTATGCTTGAGCCTAATGGCTCGAGTACTAGATCTTTTGTGAATATTGTTTATTATTGTATATAGGTTTGTATAGGTTTCTTTGTTTTTCCTTGTATTTTTTACTGTTGTGCTTCTACAATGTGGTAGATACCAGGGGAGTCATTTCTCTATATTGGATTCGCAGAAGGTGTTAGTTGTCACACTCAGAACTTGGCTTCCACTGCCTGGGTGATTTATTCACCCACTAACTAGCTAGTATCTACTAGAGGTGTTTTTCTCGAAGAAACTACAAATAATGTTGTTGAATATAGTGTCATCATCAAACTTTTGCGAGACACTTTATCACATGGCATTCAACACCTTCACGTTTTCTTGGATTCTCAGTTGGTTGTGTCACAATTGAATGGTATATATCGTATTCGTGATCCAATATTGTTATGACGGTTCCTTAGGGTACGTCTTCTAGAATGCTCATTTGAGTTTGCTACCTATGAGCATGTTCCTAGGTGAGCTAATTTAGTAAACGATGCATATGATAATTAAGTTTTAGATTGGCATTTGTCCCATTAATAACACAAGAACAAACATTTTACACATGTAAATATTTATCATTTCCAAATAGAATATAAAAATAATGCACAAAAAAAATAGATATACTATTTATGTCCAAAAGAGGTCCGTAGTACAAAATTTGGGCTACCAATGCCGAATGTATATCAGTACAAAATAGTTCTCTTGGCACATAATAGTCTAGGCGTAAGACTGATGAAATATGTCATAGGAAACCACAACATTCATTAAACATCGGAATAGATAGACCCATGTTCGGGGTAGTCCTATAACATGACGATGCATCCATACTGGAAGGTCATCTATAGTGGCCATCAGTATGGAGCATGTTAGTTCCTCCAGGTTTCTTCCCACACTTCATAAGGTCCTTTCCACATCATCACTAGGCCCTGATTTGTCTCTCCCTTGACGACTATGTCATGAAACATTGTCTAGTCTTGTTGGTGCTCTATCTGCACATTTGAGGAACACATGTTAATATTATGGATCTCACCAAAAAGACATTTTTTTGTTCCTTTCTTGTGTATATATAATATATAATCTAAAAAAAATAAAAAATAAAGGTTACCTATGACTTGAAGCTCGTCACAAGGAAGACTGATGACATCAGGATCTCCACAGAAGTTGATTATGGTATATGGATAAAACTCGATAATGGGTACTTGACGTTCCCACCAAAAAAATAAGTCATCATCATAAGGATTAAATAACTTCCCTCCTCCTAGGCGAGACAACAAATTAGTCCATCATACCCTAATGAGCCATGGTCATAAATGTCCTCTAACATGATATTTTGGGCTCATCATTTGAACCATATTGAAAAATAATGTGCAAAGAACGTTGTCAAACCCAAAATTCTTGTTCTGTCACAATTTGCAATCAGCGAGGTAAGTTTTCATGCAAGAAAGCATCGCGGTGCTCTAGTCAAACATTGTGGGTCTTAAGCACTCAACCCCATGTTGCACGTGTGAATGAGAATACAAATGCAAGGAGTTAGATCCTAGAATGTGCACTATAGTATAGAATATCACCTTTAGACTCATATTGGTGATGTGCTTGATAGGCACTTGTGAGCCTATTTTCTTTATGCCATCCTCGCAGTGTTCATTTATGTATTTGTTAATAGTTTGGCCACCTCCCCCATGGGTTATGAAGTTGGGAACTTCACCTATACGAGATAAAATAGTGATGAAGTAGATGTATTCAACTGAGCATAAATGCCTCTGTGTCCGGATGCCAATAATCAATGAGGAGATTTAACAATCTCTTTTGAGCTCATATTCCACCAATTTGGAAATACATATACATGCTTCATTTAGAGAGAGATTATTTGGCATCATCATCATTATATACTATATGATCAACCTCTTCATGATAAAGTTCCCTCCAATGAACAAACATCCTTCTCAAGATCCAAAAGAAGAAAATAAATATTTTATTTTTTCAAGTTTATTTTGAGCATCCGCAGGTCCCTGTTATGAAATTCGTGGATATCCACAACTAGTGTTTCTACCAATCATGAATATCCATGGGCCATTTTGAGGCAAACCATGAATGTGTAGATTCATGAGGAGAAAAGGAGGGGTATCCCTCAATTTCTCATAAAAATCAAAATTTGAATGGATGAAATTGAAAGCAATAGATTGAGCACTTAATTGGTCCATATGGTTTTTGATTTTGTCACTCCAAGATCTCACAATATCCAAGTGAATTTGGAAGGGTTTCTCCAAATTTGGGTAATTTTGGTTCAAATGGTAAAAATGATATTATAAAATGGCAAAATAGCCTTTTTAATATAATTTTTTAAACCCATTTTCCATGGTTTCTCATTGTTCCATAAATTGAACTAATGTCAAGATATATTGTAGTGTTGTGGTTGCCATTGCAGGTTATAGATCTATATTTTGGGTACTTTTGGTCCTTTTATCGATTGAATGAGTCTTTTTCAAGACTATGGAAATGTGATGTTTTCATGTAACTGAAATTTCGAGTAGGTTTCACATGCCTTCAATGTTTTCATTAACAGTTTCTAATTTCACATTTCCCTAGGTTCAACCCCATTAACTTGCGACATAAGCCTATCTTTATGCTCAAAATGTCATCTCGTTGATGGTAGAGCCTACCTTCCATGGGAGCCCTAGTTTAGAACACCTTTTATATTATGGCGCTCAATATGCACACTTTCTTAGGATTGGGAGTCCTATTTAGTCCTACCATGACTTTGTGTTAAAGTTGCATTTCTTCCACTCAATATTGTTGTGGATATTACCTACGAGACTCCCCCCATTATATGTTGCTCACACTAACATTTTTTCCAACTCTTTAGTAGATATTGTATTCCTTACTGGCATATAGTGTAGGCTCCATCTCACTTGCATAATGCATCTATATGTACCGAACACGTATTTTTCATAGGGTCAACCCTATTCATTAATGATATCATATCTATCCAGCTACTTAAAGGTGTCTCTCATGTATGGTAGAGATTACCTCTCCATGGGTGTCCTAGTTAGTACCTCACTGGAATATTTTACACCCATGCTGCAGTTTCTCCATAAGCTTAGAAGCCCTCTTTAGTCTTGTCATGTCTTTGTGTTGCAGCCTAATGACTTTCTCTCAATCATTTTCTTCCTAACTCACCTTCGGGGGATTCCAAACTTTGTTGAGTTGTAATTGCATTGCATATTAACCATTTGCGCTTTTAGGCCTAATGTCGGCCCCAACTTTCTCTTGTTGAACCAATTTCTTATGCATTCCTACGAGTTTCCAGCCTTGCAATTTATGCCTTTGTGACTTGACACCTTAACCTTGGAGGAAACATTCCCTAAGTGTCCTTATCTTTCACATGCTTCCTTGCATTGAACATAGGTATGTTCCTTGAGATTTGGAACTAGTTTTCTTTCTTGTGACACTCGTTTCTTCCACTGTAATATAACATTATTTTATTCTTTTCCAGGTGTTATCACTCTATAAATTCCTAGAGGTTGTTGTTAGGTAGAAGAAATTTACTAGAGGTAACCCTATCCAACAACTTCTAAACTGGGAGCTAGCCCTACCAGTTTCAAAGAGGGATCTCTCTGTAAGTTTAAACTTGTTTTAAACTTCAGATATTAGGCTAGTTAAAAAGTGCAGGACCAATTGTTGTTTGTTTTTATAAGATGGATGAAAGGTTTTACGCATCCATTGAGTTATGGGGTCTGTTTTATAAAGGTAGAGATCGAAGAACAGATATAAATATTCCTTTCACAGGGTAGGATAATGCAACTTATGGATTCTTTAGCAATAAAATGATGGTTAGCGGAGAAAAGAGAGATGATTAATAATAACCAATAAGCATTTAAGAATTTCTTGACTACAATATAAGAAGAAAACACTTAGATCTTTAAAATCTAGCAACAAAGTATGCAAAGGTAAATTCTGTAACTTTAACTCTTTTTAAATGATCAGACTAGAAAAACAAGATGATAACTAGAAAGATACACATTCAAATGAGAATAGAAAACTTTGCCATTAGATAACACACAGGAATCCTGTGAAACGTCTCTTTATATTACTGAAAAATATTCTTGATAAAAATTACAGTCCTTAAAGCTTGCTAGGGCGTAAAAATCAACCCTCAATACTTGTAAGTTAGAAGTATTTATAATCAGAATTACAAACGACCTTATCATAAATGATCAAGACGTGGCAGCCCCTGAATCTAACAAACTAACTAACAAGATATAAAATCTAGGAACTGTCGATGATGTGTCAAATTCTTCACGTTGAATATGGGGAAGGCCATTGGTGAGTCACCCACATGACTTTGACTGATCTGTTTGTTGACTCAACTTGCACACCTCATTTCCTACTCGATCAAGTTGCACAACTCTTCCCATCTTAGCTGACTAGGGATAGTGACTTTGAGTAGTCTACGGTATATTTCATCCACTTCTGTGTACTTGGAAAAAGTCGGTTTGATGATGAAAATATACTTGATCTCGTGTTGTATGCTGAGGTCTGGCTACAAAGTCTCCAAGAACACTTTGCCCATTATACTGCCTTGTATTCCCGAGAACTTGGAACTATCCTTGGCCATTGTATCCATCTCCTGCTTGTAGTCTGGAAGGGTCATTAGGTTGTCATTTAGAACCATCAAACCAGGAAGACCTTTTTTCTGCAGAGCCTCGAGCTTGCTGAAAAACCTTTGAAATCCAATGTCCATGTTCTAGACTTTTTCCTCCAACTGCAACATCAGTCCTCTTTTGGTCAGAACCCTCTTGACTTCGAGGATGGTTTCTGTCCTATCTTCGATTTTTAATTCTTCTAGTTCTTCTTTGGTCTTCGAGTTCAGGAATCTAATTATTTCATTGGCTTCAGTGGGAATTTCTCCTAAATCTCCTTTTATTTTGTCAATAACCCGCCTGCTTCTTATCACTAGTTCATGTTGCTCGAACATGATTTGCACCATGGGCCAAATTTCGTTTATGGAGCTGGATATATCCATCCAAACATTTTCCTTAGCCTCTGCTAGTGTTTTACCCCCCACTGTTTTTTTCTGAAGTTGCTAGATTTCCTGCTTGAGCTTCTATGATGTTTGCCTCTCGATGTTGTAGCTTGTCTGGTAAAAAGACTTGAGCTCCTAGAGATTCCCCACTTCTTTTTTTAGTCTGCTAATTTTTGTTCCTTGCAGGGTCATCTCTTCCATGGATTTTGCTAACTCCACAGTTTTTTCTAGTGCTGTCAACGGGGTTGCTGATGGAATTTTTACTGTTGTGGTTGTTGGTAAAGTTGATGTGGTGACTTCTACAAGAGGGACTGCGCTCAATGGGATGACTTCCATGGGCGTTGATTGTTCCTTCTCCTTCAACAACCTTTACAATTTTGCCTCCATTTCCTTTATATGTGTGTTCTACTGCATGATTAGCTTCAACAGTTCCTCTTTCTCATATTTTGTCTCAGCTATTTATTTAGCCTGTGAGTCCTTTGTAGGTGGAAATTTCAGTTGCTTTCTCAGAGATGCAATGTAAGCATTCTTTTTCTTTAACATATACTCTGCTTCTTTTACATTCGAGGGATCATACCCAATCTTGACCACCAACTCCTCTAAGGATTTTATTCTTTTATCCTTTTCAAAAGAGGATATTTTTTCCATTTTCAACTAGGTCTAAACATTGTTTAGAGATACTTGTAATTTTTCAGCTATAGAGGAAGCATGGGCCAATGTGGAGAAAACCATTTCTCCAGTGTGTCTGTGCAGATCCATCTGGTCAGCTGGATGGACTTGTTTGGTGTCAAAAACAATAGTTGACCTTTTCTAGTCAGTGATCTCTTTGGTTTGAGGCACCTGTGCTTGCAGAAATGCCAGATGCATTCTTCCTTTCTATGTAACAAAAGCTGATAATAGTTTGTGTTGTGTTGTGGACATTTTCTTCCAGAACTGAGTGTAAGTGATGTTGGTCAGCATCTTGTTTTTCTTCTTGAAAAGACCATAGTTTTCGAAAATGTTCAGAGGTACAGATCCCTGTGGAGTTTGGGTGGTCATAACTATATTTTTCTGCTTCTTTGAAGAAGAAGTGGACACCACCTGATGTTTTTCCTCAACCACTTTGGCAAAGTGGGGTTCTTCCTCACTAGATATGTGAGTAGTATGAGTGATTTTAGGTCTCTTTCTATATACCTAAAAATCCTTCGTTGATACTTCAGTGACTGAAGGAGAGGTATCCTTCCTTGGCATTTTTTCCTTTAGTACCTGTGGAGTGGTAGTATGTGAGATAGTGACTGAAGGAGATTCCTATTGTTCAATATCTACCAGGGTATTTGCCTCCCACTCTGTCTGGTTCACATACTTTTCAATTTCTGGTTTGAGGGTGTGAGCATAAGGTGAACTCTTGTTTTTAGATGTCATCTCCGCAATGATCCCACTTGGATCATAATGCCAAATGAAACTGGTGTTGAATTYCATTTCCTTTAATATTTTATCTACCTCTCCCCCAGTAGCTTGATTGTTGTAGATAAATGGTCCTATTTTCCYTTTAATCCTCATMTGTTGTTTTTTCTTCAGAGACACAAAATGAATGTCATCTGAATTTATAATCTGACGAATATACTCCAGTGCAAATATCCACACAGRCAAATAATTGGGCAATTTGTATGGAGCTAGCTCACACCCAATCAACCTGATCTGTGTGTGATTCTGATATAGGAACCAGTCCCCGGTCTTTGCGAGATCCAAAAGGTGCAGAACTCTTTGGATCTCCTCATTTATCCTCGGCTCTGGTATTCCACTGAGCATTCTTACCACTGGGTGATAAAACAACTCAATAAACTATTTAAAACCGAACTCAATGGAGTTCCTTCTGAGCAACGAAGTCCATAAGGTTACTGCCTAGGGTTTTCCGTCCTGGTCCATTTTCTACATGAGAAAGGAGAATTTGTCGTTTTGATAAAACATAAACATGTAGGCCAGTATTGAATAATACCGAAACATGCCTTCTGTGAGGAAATTTGACAGTTGCTCGTGCAATTTTTTGGCCAAGAAAACATTGTAGTTGAACTGGATGGCAACCTTCTCTTCAGTAGAAAAAATGGACAAGAAACCTAGGATAGGTTCATCCACCCATTCGTCCGAGAAGTAACCAAGAAAACACCACAGTGATGAAATGATCTGGTTTCCCTTTTCTAAAATATGGAGGAATGGTAAGGGGGATTCTTCTTGGGAAATTGGGCATCTTGCGAGAGGAAAATATCAAAGATTTATGCTCTTCGGGGAAAAGACAGGTTATGATACATTTATGTCAGAATTTCAATGGTAAGGGAAGAATGGGGTTTGGCTCTGGGTACCTACATCATTTGATCGATGGTCTCGAGTGTAATAGAGAAAAAGGTTTCTCCAGAAGACGATATTATGGATGTATGATCCGGGAGGTAGTGCGCTTGGCATTTGAGGGAAAATTCTGGAAAATGGTGGACTTGGGGAAAAATATACAGAGGGAGATTTGACTCCCAGAGCCCGATCGCCCTAATCAATGAATGTGTCTTTAAACCATGATTGTAACTCAGTGACATCGAATTCGCACCTAGTTTCTGAGATTAAATAATCTTTGTCTACTAATGGAATCTGGTCGAGATCGACAGGAGGTGGGAGGAAAGGATTTTACTCAACATTTTAATTTTTAGATTTGGGCACCATTGATTTTCACCGGTACCTGCACACTGAACACACGTTAGTAGGTAAAAAGGATATGGCTGGGTGAATTGTTGTAGAGGCAAAGGAACATGAGTCTCTGGTGCACAGGGAGTATGAGCAGAATGCAAATGATGGAAACGGGGTCAGAATTTAGTGAACAGGTATCCGTTGGGCGAAAAGGACAAGTCAGGAGAATAACGGGTATGTGGCCAATAATAAATGGCCAACGGGTATTTTAGAGCATGAGGGGGCAGGCAAAGTACGTCTAATGTCTATACCCAGATGATGTGGAGAATGGTGATTTGGAGGTAAACGAGTGAGGTATGATTCGTAACAGTTAGATGGAGGGGACATGTTGATGGGGTCATGAGATGGGACTTGCCAGGAGGGGTTTTTGGTGTGACATCTCGAGGTGATGGTGGTAAGATTGGAAGGATGGTAAGAGGTACCAATTTTGGAGCGGAGGAGGTATGATGCAATGAGTTGATGCCACGTAGGGATGGGGCCCACTGTGTTAAAGGTAAGAAGCTTGGGGGGGTCCAGAATTTGTTGTTGATCATTGATCTGAGCGTCGCTAGAACAGTTGCTGATCTAAGTGTGCTCTATATCCATCATATTGGACCCCCCCCCACCGTTAAAAATAGAATGGTCGGGGGGGGCAAGAATCTCCTATGGTCCGTCCATTTGCACGTTGTCGGGAAGGCCGTAGATCTAAGCACACAATTTAATTTCCATTTCGGACCCCTCCCCCCACATCGTTAAAGGTAGAACGGTCCGGGGGGTCTGAAATATTATCTTAGTCGTAGATTTATGTGGGAACGACTTGGTCGTAGATCTTTGCGCAAAATTTAATCTCTGGGTGCGATTTTATATATGCATCAGAACTTAGTCTTAGTTCTTTTTGTGAGTTTTGTGTGTTGCTTCCCTTGCTTTGTCACCATGGGGTTAGGAAAGAACCTAAAACATCATAATCATACATTTTCTTCGAACACCATTCAAACTTTATTGAAAGAAAAGTTGGCTAGCCTATGTCCTATCCTACCTACCTACACCTTTAGCCTAGATTAAACTGTTGAACTAAGAGATTACTCTACCCTAGGGTTATTTGACCAAGATTAGACAGTTTGATCAAATTTATTCACTAGCTAACCTATCTACTTGGCTAATATTAAACGGTTTAACCAAGCTTATTCACTAATCCTATCAACATCAATTCAAAAGGACCTGACCATGTTTAAACAATATGGATCAAGTCATTGTTATTACATGGGGCTTTGTTCATTTTTTCTTCTATACCCTCTTTATTCTTTTTCTTTCTTTTCTTTCTTTTCTTTCTTTCTTTTTCTTTCTTTTCTTTTTCTTTCTTTTCTTTTCTTTTGAAAAAGATTTTCATGAATGAAATATTATTTGCAAGATAACAAACATCAATAGTGAAAATTTTCCAGTCACCAGATGATCCTATAAATTATAGGGGGTTATAACACTAGGCTTTAATAATATGTAAAAGACAAAAAAATAAAAAAATAAAATAAAAGAGGGGGAAAGTGTCTATCTCTTTTGTTGGTAGCATTCTTTTCGTCATTGAACAAAGAACAATATTTGAGTCAGTATCTCAATATTTTGGGTGTAGTATGGATTTATGATACTTTTTCTCATTGTTTACCATAATCTCCTCCATTTGGCTATTATTCTAACCATATGGAGAATTTGTGGATGTCTCATGTATCACAAATGTATCCTATTTTATAGTCATGTTTCCTAAGTCACATGATGTGTCGTGCTTTTGTTTAAGGGAAGTTTCAGCCTAAGTCAACCACTCTGCAGTAAGTCTCTAACCTTTCAAGTCATCCTTCTCGAGTTCGTCAAGTTCATATCCTTATCACACCTATCTATATATCTTACTCGTGCTAGTATTGAAGGTCCCCATTGACTTCTTACTAGCGGGTCTACTCTTATCGAATCTGACACATTTCTCTGAGAGTATGATCTAGAGTTTCACCTTGGGCCTATTTCCATTATTGATAGGTGACCTTGCACTCAACAGATGACAAGCCATCATTGGTCACTGGCTTAGTGGTTTCCCTTGTATTCGGCGTCAACAAAAATCATCACACATAGGGATTTGTGCGATACTGTGGTTTCCATTTGACCCCATTGGTGGATTCCTCATATTTTTCAATAGTCTTCATTATTGATTATTATTCAAAGAGTCTCTTCCATGCACTCTTCCATCTGGTACATACCGGAGTTGTACCTCAGTGTGATCCTTACAATTTTTTCTCTTGAGTCCTTCCAAATATTTGGCCTTGTTAAGTACCTAAGTAGATCAAAAAATATAATCACCACAAACACTGAATATAAAATAGATCCACAGATAAATATAGAAGAAACCACACTTTATTATAAGAAAATCCTTGAGGTAGGGAAACACCATAAAATGGATCCTATTATGGAAGGGATCCTCTCCTGTTCACTTTCCTCTTCGAGGGGGAAACCTCTGAATGAGATTCAGCTCCAAATACAATACTTCTCTTCATATCCCATTACATTTCTTGAACCCATTTATATAGTGTTACCATCACCTATGAACATTCTAGAGGAGTAATCTTCTAGAAGCAAAACCTTCTAATAAGTTCTCTTACATTTATTATATCTAACTACCCATTTATTATATATAACTACCATTTTGGGCCTTATTTAATAATATAGTGGACCTAGTCCACTTTATATTGAATGGCCTCCACTATCTCTCTAGATACCTAACAATCCATCCCCCTTATGAAAGTGTTGTCCTCAACGCTTGTTATTAGGGTGGACAACCATATACTAAGGTCCCATGGATAATTGTGGACCATAATGATGAAGAAGACTGGAGAAACAATGTCCCATGTATAAATGTGAGCCACTATGCTGAAGTAGTTGAACTGCCACTGTGAACCTGGTTCCCATGTCCAAGTGCTCATGTGAACTCCATGCTAAAGATATTGGAACTTGGGAACCAACTGAAAATGATGCTCTAAATATTGACATTGGTCATGTGGATCGAAATATTTAGAACCAACAAAAAATGAATTCATTATGATTAGAGAATAATAAAACTGAAGAAAAATATGTAGAGAATGATCGTGTTTAATCTCCAGGAATTTCTCTACCTGAGGAGGAGTAGATTCATCAAATAGATTCAGGGAGTAGATTTATGTTTAAAATCTGGATCAGTACTGATCCAGATTTTATGAGAAGAACGAAATGAATATAGATTATTAACAGATGCTTAATGCAAAATAATAGAGATACATTAAAACTGGGTTTCTATTCAATAACTAAACATGTTGAAACTGTAAAATGCAGCAGAAACAAGCTTGTTGGAATGGTGGTGGCTTATCTCTAAGAAGAGATGTGACGGTAGCGCGCATTCACAAGAAGAAAGTTACAATGAGGCTCTGAAGGAATTTTTTACAATAAGAAAGAATGCCAAAAACCCTAGACATCCAAAAACCTAACCCTAGGAGATGAAGCGATAAAAGTCATATGGGCCCCGTTTGGGTAAGTTAGTACATCAGCTTCTCGAGGTCGTAACTTTTGCATACGATCTTCATTTTAGGTGTGTGATATCCCGTTGGAAAGGTATCATCGAGGAGATTCATTTTGGGGGTTCAATTATTCCTTTGGATATCACTGAGAAGCTATATCCTGAAAAACCTTCATTTAGGCCCTCAAAATGGCCCTGGAAGTTAAAACTGCTAAAAATAGTAAATTGCCAAAATTGTCAGAAAACTATTTTGAGCCAGTTGGAAAAGGTGGGTGGCCACCGATATCCATATGGATCACATATTCAAGATAAAAATCAAATTGGTGTATGAGACTATGTCACTACTCTTGTGGAAGAGATCTATTTATTATATATTTAATTCATTTTTATATTACAAATATTCTATTTTTTTCCTAGTATATTATTGGTTTAATTTTGTCTAGAATCTAGCGAGAAATTGTTGGATCTACATATTTGAGTGGTTAAATGTGTGTAAAGCCAACCATTGACTTTGCTCCATGTCCATTGAATATATAAAATCTAAAATTACATTAAATTCTATTAAGTTCGAATGTAATTATCAACCACAAGATTAGGGATGATGGCGAACATTTCTACAACGATAGCCAATCCAACGTCTTAGTAATTTCATTCTATGGAGTTACTTGATGAGTAATTGAATAGGATTCATTCTCTTATCACAAAATTTACCAATTGACCTACAAATATCAAGGCCAAAAGGCTTCCTAACCATAATATATGAATAATAAATTTGCATAACTATGGCCACATATTATTATGTTTGTTTATTAAACAAGGGAAATAGAGCAGCTAGTCACTGCCTTTATAGTAAGTTCCAACCAACACACAAGGAGCTCAAGTACATACTCATTACCAAAACGAGTGAAGTCATTAATACATTACCATTAACTAAAACTATTAATTCATTGACTCAATAAGTTAGGACAACAATAATTTAAACTTTTTCATCCAATATATATATATATATATATAAGCAATAAAATTATAAAAATAATGGTTTGATGAAGTAATAAAATTCATAAACAAGAATCATATAAAACACATATACTATATAATGCATAAATTAAACAGGTATCAAGATTATTATTGATGGGGGATTCTAAGATTATTATTGATTGTTACACTAATGACAATAATCTTCAGGTGATATCTTTACAGCCCTGGATGAAAAAGATTAGAGAGTTGCACAAACATTTCCAGTAAATCAAAGCACAACATATTTATAGAACTTATAATCAGGATGTTGATCAACTATCAAAGGAAGCATTGTGTATGGATGAAGGCAGTTTTTATTACTCATAGGGTTCAGATGGACAACAAGAAATATTTGAAAGAATTGATATCAATCTGTTGGGTACTTTTTTGTTTTTGGAAAAACTATAATATATAGACATAAAGAGGGCACAAATACTTGTATATTTGGAAGATAGACATGTAATCAGACATGAATACATGAGGATAGGAGCTAAAAAAGTTAAGATCTTTTGGATCTTGGATGCAGTTTGTAAGATATGGAAAAGAGATAGATTTATATTTACTAATATAAGTGTTTTTTCTTATGAAAAAAAAAAACGGCTTTTATTATCCATGAATGCACCAAATGCGAAAGACCACTTAAGTAGGTGAGACATTGTGGTTAGTGCAAACTAGTAGAAACCATTTATGTATCGTCAATTGAGTGATTTTGGACGATTCATAAACCCATTTCATCATTTCAAATCCCTCTTCAGCCACTCCCAGCTAGTCCCTGCCATGTCAATAATTGAGTTGCATTAGGTTTAGTGGTGTTTCAACATATTTTTTAACTAATTAGAAATTGGTTTTCTTAATTAACAATTTTTAACAGATGTTAGACTCTGGAAATAAAACTTCCTTCTTCTTAAAGATGAGTTACCCTTAGAACTAAAAAAAACAATTGTTAGACTTGAATGAACAATTGTGGATATTGAATACTTAATATATCATTTAGATTTTATATATCATATCTAATGTATACTTGTATTTCTCTTTTTTCCAATAGAAAATTCTCTCGAAAATTATATTAAGGTATAATTTCATTTACATCATCAAAGTTGATCCTTTATAATAAACAAAATGGATCAACTTGTTCAAGAAATCCAAAAAAAGAAACCAAGCACTAGATGGGCTATATTATGCCTCACAAAGATAAAAACACAAAAAGGACTGAGAGTGAAAACTCAGGAACAAAAGGAGCAATATCCACTTCAAAACTAGACCAAAAGCAAGGCCCTTCACCCTTTAGATACTTCAAAGATGTCTAAATGGGTATGAGGACCATCAACCCCATTACTCCATTGATAAAAGGATAATCTGCCTTCCGGTTCTAGCAACGCCCTTTTAGATAATATATTGGCCTCTTTATTGAAAATCCTGTAAATATGATGGAAGCTGATATCTTGAAAAGAATTTACAAGATCTCTAGTCTTTTGCTTCCAGCCTTCAATGTCCACCGCCTAAAGATTACCTTTTTTATTTATCCAATCAATAATTACATTTGAATCCCCCAAAATCTAAATTTTTTGGATAGACCAAAAGGATGCCACAGTAAGAGTAGCCCAAACACCCATGAGTTTCGCCTTTGTATTTGTACCAGCCCCTAAATTTATATACTTGTACTTCTCATTTGTAGAGATTTTGTAACCATGCATAATTATGTGTAGTACAATCAATACTTTGCCCCTTCAAAATTTGTACTAACTTCTTTCCATGCTATTCTCACCATACTACTTGTAGTGTGAGATTGCGAGCTCCTTGGACCTTGGATCTTAAATGAACTACGAAACAATAATAGTGTCGGCCTACCCACCAATAACGCGTTGCATTGCATAGGCTCAACTAGGCTCTCCTTGGAACATATTCACCATCACATCAACAAACATATCTCTCTGTGAGATGGGATGATGGACACCTTAAATTCCTGGATCAGCTTAGACCCCTAAAAGAATAGTTCACTTCATGCTACATCAACCATATAGTCAAGTAGCTTAACACGATATATTTATTGGGAAAACATAATGTAAATATGGTTTATAATTTTTCAATACATTCTTCTTTGGAATCTTAAAGAAAAAAAAAAGATATTTATATACTTTATATAAAAATTAAATAAATATTTTTAATATTTATCTTTCATCTAAAAATCAATATATTTAATATTTTCAATTATAAAACATTTAAATTTATATTTTCATCATATTATCTAGTACACTAGAGAATTTCTTTAAAACAAATAAAATTTCTTAAAAACATGTGTTTGTACAATAATTAAGTCACACTTAATGATTTCTAACATTGAAAATGTTTTGAAGTAATGTAATTGATTTAACTATTATAACCTTTTAAAGGAGTGATTTAACAATGTACTTATCATCAGCTCTTCTACACTGGTGGAGCAACAAACAGTTTTATATTTTATTTCAAAATCTGATATTTTTTTTTCACATTTATCCTTGATCGCGCTTTAATCATTAAACTGCCCATTTTTATTGAAACAAAGGGAATATAAAATTAAAATTCTTGATTATCATTCTATAATCCAAAATCATTAACATTAATGAACATTTTAACAATAAAAATAACATTTTAAACCTTAAACTTAAACGATTACATTATGATAGGATGAAACATACATTTCTTGTTTTCTTTTATGTGACCAAAAGCCATTACATTTTGGTCTAAATTGATGTCAGAGGTAAGATCTTCGAAACCACAACTTGGAATCTCCAATCTGTACGGAAAACCTCCTCCTCGCTTGTTCAAGACACCTGCATCTATTCAGGCTCCTCCTTCAACAATACCATTAGCATTGTTTTCCAAGTACTCATTTTCGTCAGATTCTTCTTGAAAGTGTCTTTGCCTTTGAATGAGCAGTGGTTCCTTTAAACATGTATTTGAATTCTGCATACCATTCGCTTCAGGAAAGTGTTTGAATGAGTTAAGAAATCTTTCATGTTGGAAACTGGAACTTCCTGCACAAGAAATCCTACTGGAGGATGGAGAGTGTGAATAATAAACTTTTAAAAGGAAATAAGTATTATCTATCATAGTGTTATAAGAATAAGAAAGTGTTATTATCATAGTTTTATAATAATAAAATATATATTAATGAGCAAGTGTCCTTACCATGGTTCAAAAATTCAACACATAACATTCCCTCGTCCACATGGATTATAAAATATATATTAATGAGCAGGTGTCCTTACCATGGTTCAAAAATTCAACACTTAACATTCCCTCGTCCACATGGAACCACTGCCATGGATCCCTTGGGTGGTTTTTCTATTTTCTGATCATGATCTGCATGGAGGACACTTAGGCATGATCTAGGGAAAGGGCAGGAAATATAGAAAATCCCTAAGAAATCAATTGAGAAAACATATCCCTACTCTCATCGTGAATGCTAGATCGGATAAAAGATCAGAATGCAAGCTATAAGAGGAGTTGAGGTATTCACTAAAAAAGCAAACAAGCCAAGCTATCAGACTGAAAGCACTTATTTCACCTTGCTCATAAATATAAAGAGTATGAAAGCACCAATCCATAGAGGGTAACTTGTTGCAGTTGTTTTCTCTGTCTTCTAAGCCTTGCTATTACACTAGCAACAGAGCTACCCTTCGGCCATGGAGAAGACTGAACTCCTTGCTATCCCCTACCTTACCAAATCAAGAGAGGGGAAGTCTTGTCTTTCCTGAATGAAGAAGTGAAAGAATGAAAGAATATTGTTCGCGTTTAGAACAACCTGAGACAGTTCATTTAACCTGAACCCCCTATCACTCACTACCTCCCTATTTCCCCTCATAACTACAATTGGGAAGCTTCTCAGGATTACCATTTATCATTGGCTTCCCTATACCGGAAACGTTTAATAGATAGAAATCCTGCAAGGCTTTCACTTCCCCCAAAAACCTGCAGCGACCGAAGAAAATATTGCAGTGTCAGTAGTCAGAGCCTCCGCCTCCACAGTAGCTGGTTATCTATTTAAAAAAAAAATTATTATTTTTATTTTTTTTTATTTTTTTTGTAAATTAGAAATTATATTAAATCCCGCTGAGCAAGAAGATTACAGTTGTTTTTCTAGCATATTCAGACGTGACAACATTTCCCTAATGGGAAACCAGTGTTGCCACATGGCCAAAAATTCAAAATATTTATGCAGAACTTGCAAAGCGATAAAAGATGATGATCTATAGTGCCATGCAGGGCATAGTTTCTGAACTCGAAGGTGAGACCAAAATTATGAAGACCAAAATTCCCAAAACTGGGTGGCCTCGCATGGAAAAAAAACTTATGCAGTAAATTAACTAAAAAAATAGAAATAGGAAACCTGAACCAGAAGGAATTAACTAGTGTTGGGGTCGAGCCTTTGCCCCACGAATGCTTGACGCCCATGCATGTTGTTTCTGTTGAGCATATCTCTGTTCGAGATAACTTGCTTGAGGTCCTATAGGAAAGTCATCAAAAGGTCCATGTGGCGCCAATGCTCTATTTCCTTGCTCTGCAGCTCGTTGATGGTAGTCTTGATGTCCCCTAATCCCCGCTTCAGGTCATCTAGGGACTCCTCGAGAGCTTCTCTATCTGCGCATCGGGAGAAAGCTGAGGGGGGCGAAGGGGGAAGTGGTGAATCAAAGGAGGAGGTGGGGTAGTCGGAGAAGGGAGCTTAAGGAAAGGGAGTTGTGGAGGTGATAGGAGGCGAAGGAGGAGGGTGGCGAGGGGGAGGAGGTGGAGGGAATTGGCGGCRAGGTGGGGAGGGAGGAGGTTGAGTGAAGACGAGGGAATTTCATAGACTATAAAACCATTTGATTCGATAGGCAAAGGGATTCGACGGAGGGGAGAGTTTTGGGGTACCTTCTCGAGTCARTTGAGCAAGAGTTGGAGAAACAATGGGCTTCAGGTTGGGGGCAACCTCGGTTTCCAGGGGAGAGCCAAGATTGAGTGCTTCCCCTTCTATGGAATCATACTAGGCCGCTCCCCTCTTYGATTTTCCCCTAAGACAAGGMATAGAAAAGGCCTCAAGAAGCCAGATAAAGAAAGTGAAGGGAGAGTGCCAGACACAGTGGCCCTAAAAAAACCGTGAAGAAATTATGGAAGTCAAGGGAAAGAAGGATTGCAGGAGCTTGAACCAGAGCAAAAGGATGGCGTCAAAAATCGTGAAGGGTTGATACTTCAGAGGCCTGGGGCACGAATGAGCTTTGGTTCTCCGAGGCTCTGGCCTAAGACATCCATTGTTGAACTAGTGATGGTACTGTGACTTCGTCTAGTCCATCCCCATTAAACTTCCCACGAAGCAAGTCGTCAAGTGATTACAACAGGCCGACATCGAGTGAGAGTCGAGGAACAACGGCTGGGGATTTAAACGCATGATGTGATGGTAGAGGGAGGGTACGTTTGAGCTGACTATAAGTTGCAGGATATCTGGTCAAGTGGCCTCCCCTCTAGTTGTCCATATGTTGAGACCGAAGACACCCCATTCGGGGGCTAGTCCTTGTTGTGAGCCATATTTCTACAAGCGATCACAAAGAGGTGGGTTGGAGAAGAGGCTGGATAACATGAGAAGTCTCCTTCTTGAAAGTCTACCCCAAAATTTTCCAACATATCTGCTACTTGATTAGATTTTATTCGAACGTGGAAAGGAATAATCACCCACTAAAGCTGGAGAATTCACTTGATTTTGATCAGTCCGTTCATGATTCTGCAACTTGGGGATATCTTCTCTAGATATGCACTATTGAGGAGGTGAGAGAGGATATTAATGACTATCTGTGAATTTCCTTCTACAATGAGGAGGGATAACCCTTCTTCTTTGGTTGCTTGCAATCCTTTGAGTAGTCCCCATATTTCTACTGCATTGTTGGTGTTATCCCCCAGATTTCCAGTCGTGATGTGGAGGATCTCCCCTTTGTTGTTGCGAATGGTTTCTCCATATCCTGTTGGTCCCGGATTCCCCTTGGAAGATCCATCAAAATTTATTTTGTAGAAGCATCTTTGCAGAGCCTCCCAGTGGGAGGGGATGGTTTTATGCTTGAGAACTGAAGGGGGGCTATGAGAAAGGGAGGGAAGTTGAGTTTCCAGGAATTGAGGATGAGACGCTCATTCATTGGGCAGTTCAAATCCTGGTTCATCCAGTGGCGCATGTAGATTATTTCTTTAATATTGGAATGGATTGTGGACCAAAATTCTTGCCAATTCTGGGAGGCCGATTTAAATATTCGTCGATTCCATTCCTTCCAGATTTTCCAAATAATGAAGCCAGGAAGACACTGCTAAATTTTGTTAAGGATGGGAGATTGAAAAGATGACTCTCACCATCCCTCAATTGTTTCCCGGATACCTGTATGGTTCCTGTCTGTGGTTCTCATGATGCTAACACAATGATCCCAGATACACGAACTATAGGAGCAAAGATTGAGAAGATGATTTTGTGTTTCCTCCTCTATACCGCATAGGTGACACCAAGAAGGGCCTATAAATCCTCTTTTCCTTAATTTGTCCCAAGTAATAATGCTATTGTACGTTGTTAACCAAAGGAAGGTGCTAATTTTTGGCCAAAGATTTGCTCCCCATATTTTTCCCCAGACCTCTTCTTTTGGTAAGGTTCTATGGCATGCACTAAGGAAGTAAGCTTCTTGATTGTTGAAGGTACTAGTGGTGGTGTGACCCTATATGAGGATGTCCTCCCCTTGTTGACAGAAGATTATCCTTGAGTTGAGGTGATCTAACAGTGGCTAAAGATTTATCTCATGAGGGATGTTCAGATCTTCGTGGGTGCTTTTCCATTTGTGCAAGGTGTCCCTTGAAGCTTTCAGAATCCAGAAGTCGGCCACTTTGAGGAGGCCTACGTTTGTCATGAGGGGAATGAAAGTGCTCATAGTGGGATCAGAGATCGGGGTTGGAAGTTGTTGCCAGGAATCACTCCAGAATAGAGATGAAGTTCCATTCCACAGTTCCTAGAAGGAGTGATCCATTATGAGTCCCATGTTGTTCCTAGCCACATTCCAAATAAGAGAACTTGGGATCTGACCATTCCACCTAATTAGCTCCCTTTCTGGAGTGGTTGGGGTGTATTTTTTCCTACAGATGCGTGCCTAG
>SNQJ01S0063208.1:18595-39657 GCA_010110895.2 Picea sitchensis
CATGAAAACATCTGCCAGCAAAGAACAACAATCAATCGACAAAAATAAGACTGACTACCCGCCCGTCCTACCCTGCAATGGTTAGGACCTCCAAGACACATAAGCATCGCTCAAGCCTAGGTTCCCATCGATTTTAACCATTTAAGGTCTCAGGGCTGGCGACTATTCTGAGGAACATGGAGGTGTCTACATCCCGCCCGACGAAAGTAGATCACGCACAATAAAGTTTACAGACCAATTGCAACATTAAAAGAAAGAAAAATAACCACAACACCCTCAACGGGAAATGCAAGCCAAACTACTTCGCCAACCCACTCAACCATCAAGTCCAACTAGTAGATAATTACCGTCTGTTTTAGTCATCTGTCACAAACCCATCTTATCATGGCTATAAGCAATTTAACAACAAGGTACCATCTAAATTATCCTTAAAACAATTCAGTTGCGCCATTTTAAATTATAGTGCCATCAGAGTACTATCTCAATCAATTAGCCTTACCATATTATTATTGTTATAAATGATCTATTCTAAAATCAATAACCAACAATTGTGTGCCTATACATAACAATATCCCAAGGGCCAGATTATGTACCTCTTAACAATAAATACACAAATTCCTCATCCCACAGTAATAATAATGATAGTTTATTATTAGTAGTAAAAGCACCTCATTGCCCTAATATAATAATCATTAAAAACCTTAACCATTTCCTAACATGTGAGGTTGTCTAAACAAGGTTTCTATCATATTCATTCACTCCATCCACTCGGAAACAATAAGGGTCTACACTAAGTTAGTTCATGTACATTGTCGGTTCACCACATAACATAATGATAATGGTAAAAATAAAGGATATTATTATTTAAATGAAATGAAGAAAAGGGACATTACTAAATAAAGAAAACTAAAATACCTTATGGTGCAAGAACATTATATTAGCAGTTCATCAATAGTAGCCTTGAAATTTAATCATTACAATAATCCTTAGCATTAACATTTAACATTACATTACTTTAACATTTCCATAAAGCAATACTAACTGTGAAATTAAGCGACCCAACCACTATGCCACTAAAATTAAAAAAATTGGCAGAAAGAAACTCACGGTTATGAGTGCAGGCCAGAAATCAAGGCAACTTAAAGGTGCACGTCGGAAATTTCGAAATCAAATGGCAGCTAACGTTTTGGCTACTATCTAGCTCAACAAGTAACCGAAAACCAGAATCAACTTGACAACCATCAAGGGCAACCTTAATCTGACAGCGTGGAGACACCCTTTAAATAGCCAGAAAAGATGTAATGGAAGGAAGGACAAACGATGCTTCACAAGGATTCAATCAGAGGATGGAGGAATCAATGGAAAAGCTGATCCCTTAAGTAAAGAATGGAGCAGGCCAGATGTCAGCGATTTGAGGTAGTTGGGCGCGTTGTCTTTTCGATTTGGATCTAAATATTATATTTTAATAACACCATTAACACAAAAATCAATCTCGGGTAAGGGAAAACCTAATATCCATAAATTCATCGACTCGGTGGTTGAAGCGTCCAAATAACATTTAATCTTTGAGGTTTGGGAAATCTAATCGGGTTCATGTTAGATTTAGTCATCATGGCACTAAATTTGGGTAAACTGATTATAATTATTCAAATATTGAATCGTTTAACTCAGATAGACTTGGAATTCAAATATGGTTAAGTAAGGATTTAGTGTTGGCACTATGAATTTCTAGTTGATATTGCCAGGACACAGCCAAATTTTGCATCTCCACGACAGACGAAATTTGCGGTATCTATGACAGAAGGAAATGCAGTGTCTATGACAGACGAATTTGCAGTGTCTATGATAGACAAAATTGCCAGAACAATTCTAGAAACGAAACTCATACTTTAACTTATAATTGAGAAATCCAGGACGATTGCCATGGCGCAAATGGTGTTTAGAGCACCTTCAAATAAAAATTTATCTAACTTAAAAATATATATACAAAACAGCTTAAAGGGGCTTAAGAACAGGGAAAATGATCACCAAGGTCTTGAATTAAAATTCGTGACCGCGTAGCTCACCGCCTTCAGAATTTGTGGAGCTACAACTAAGAAAATCTCAAGGCTACAACTAAGATTTTTGTTTTTACGAGAGGGTAAGACAGTCACCAAGAAGATCCAGGCTACCGGTAAAATGCCGTAGCGAGCATTGACCCACTGTAGAGAGACTCCTATCAACGCTCAAGTAAAAACAAAACCGAGGTCAGAGTAATAACCTCCACTTGCTCACAAGATAAGTTAGGAATGAAAACAGTCTTGCAGAAGGGAAAAAGGATATGCATGCCTACGAAGTCGAGAACGCATGTAAAAATCTCAACAAAGGACCAAGAAACTAAAAGGCAATAGTTTAGATTTGTTCTAAAAGTACGAACCTACAATTCAAGGAACTCCTACTGATCACAAATGAGGCTAAATATAATTCTCTAAAAGGACATTTCGTTACTATTCTGAATAGTGGCAATCCAAGGAGATATTCAGCAGACTAAACCGAAATGTGAAATTTTGTAACCATTCATCACACAGTAAAAATCCCAGAGCATTTGTTAGGGAAACAACAACAACATGCAGACAAATAAGGGGCCAATTCATAAAAATAAAAATGTGATCGCTGGAGTGAATAAAAACCAGTCAATCGCTTGGGAAAGTAAGAACTTTACTAATGAATGTAATCGCTAGAGTAAAAATATATTGTCGAGTACCCAATCCAGAAAATCGCGGAGTGTTAACCATACGGATCCCAACCAAGGATCAGTAAAACCCAATCAGCACGCAGACTAGAATTTCAGGCATTCAACGAATGGGCAAAGGCTCAACCAAATCATCCATCACTTCTATGTAGAGACAAAATACAGAGAAAAAGGGCCATCAAAAGTCACAGGGTTAAGTTGCGATTGAGGTGATACAACACAGTGCGGGTTCAATCATCAAAATAAGAAATGCAGAGATAAGAGCTTCGCCATCAATTAAATTTCAAGGTAGTAAAACGCAGGCAAGAAGGAATATGCAGAAAAGTCCAGCGAGATATAAACATGAAAGAAAATGAGACAATACTATGTGTAAGCATGCCGACTTCATTTTTAATTCTCAATCAGATCCAAGCATAAATTCCTAGTTCATTCTATTACACAAAATCACGAGCGTACCTTTGCCTTATCGCCTGCCTCGAATGACGTCCGTGCGCTCCATGCCGCTCCCACTCTTCAACCATTGAGACCTCACTGGTACCTCCCAGCCAATGCTAGGGATACTCTGCTTCCCCCTTAGCCCCCTGAGCTGCAAAGGGTCCACACACTATCCATATGGTACGTCTAGCTCCCAACTCGCCTCGTAAGGCTGAGCTACCACTCCTATCCGAGCTGGGAAAACCCAACTCCCCACAAGTAATCAGTCAAGTCAATAATCCGGAAACATATCGTTACACTAACAACCAATCCCCTTTCTTCCTTCTCTTCCCTTTATTTTATAGAGTTTATGCACTTCCCTCTTTCCCTAAATATCATTTACTTTAAATTTTAATAAAATCTTCTAAAAATCTCTTTTGTACAAGTGTCATTCATCCCCCACATTTCTCCATTAACCATTTTCTTTAATTTATTAATTTGTCTTATTTCCCTCACCCAGCTAGAGTTACTCCTATTTTTACTACTAGGTGTCCCTAGATTCCATTACAGGTTTTAAATACTTTCCCTAAAACGATGTTGCCAATTTAGTTCAATTTAGAAGGTTCTTTATTGCAGATTCATTACTAAGTTGACCTCGCTTTTTACCATAAGTTCATTTATTTCCCTTATTATGTTTCCTCCATTCCTTAGTTTCCTAATTTTTATTATTCCCTTCTTTCCCCCTTTTTATTAGAGCCAAAATGGCAGTTGCACTATTTAATCTTTTCCTTTTATTATTAATTTAATATATTTTTATACTTTCACAAGTTACAAATTAAATTCTTCTTTACCCCCCCCCTTTTTCACATATTTTATTTAAGTTCTTACTCTCTTCATTTTACCCAAAAATTTATGAAGTCTATCATCATCACTTAAGTGGATTTTATTTTAAACTTTATTATTTTATTTTTAGAGAGATAATTTCCTATGGGTAGACAAAATTTTACCCCTAAAGAAGTTTTAGAATTAGGACTTAGATTATGAACTAGGAGACATTTTAATTAGGGGAGTCATTCTAAAATTTCTTATGAGATATTAGTCTTAGGTCCATCTAGGTTCATTCCTTTAACATCATCAACGCGACGTTCCCTTCAGGACGCACTACGTGCTCCAAGGGTGCCACTCGCCTCTAGTGTTTCTTTTGTGCGACGTGCCCTTCAGGATGCACCACATGCTCCAAGGGAACCACTCGCTTCTTGATTGATTGGTAGACATCAATAACCCCTGGAGTCAACACTCTGCCATGTGAACTTGTGGGAGACTAAGGGCTTCTAAGGAATAAGGCCCCTGCCTTATTACGTGCCCCTTAGAATCATCGTGAGCGACTGTCGCAGTCTTCCCTCACAACATCATGGATCCTCTCGAACTAGGTAATCGTTAACCTACAGTTCGAGCCACGGTGGGAGTGCTAGTAGGCTGTGGCAGGGTTGTTGTCCACACCTCTCCCTCAACCTCTCTGGTAGTCGTGTGTGGCCCCTTTACTCCATATGTGAGTCTGGTCAGCAAGCTATCGTTATCCTGCATCATCAAAAATCATGTCAGAACATGTCCACATCATATAATCAAATCAAATGTAATAGCACAATAAATAAATCAACCCAAATAGCACACTGCCTGACTCAATCCGAAGTCCAAGGGGTTCCATCGATGCCTCTGCATCCTCAAGGTCCAAAACCCTGCATACTCAGTAAAATCAAGTCAATAGAACCTGCCTATGCCAATGCAGTAAAACATCATGTCATCTATCATAACGCATCATAATTAGGGACAAATGCTTTAATATCATAATAGTCTAGATCACTTGCGAGCAAGTGTCCTCAAAGAATAAGTTTTCTTAGTGCACTAGAGTGGGATGTTACATACACCCCCTCTTGGTCTAAACTTCATCCCGAAGTTTCATAGTATAAAATCTAAAATAAGTGCATCATAGTATCATAAGTCTATAAATCAAACAAAAATGGAAACTGTTGGCGTATATCATACGTGTCCTCCCAGGTCGCCGAGTGCGGACTATAATTGTCCCACTGGACCTTGACCTAGTCTACCGTTCGACGTCATAACTGTCGAACACGATGATCTAAGATGCATATCAGCTCAGTCGTGAGGTCTCCCTCGTCCAATACCTACAAGGAACTCATGTCAATCACATGTGTAGGATCACTAACATAATGTCTCAAAACAGATACATGAAAAACATCTTGCATACGCCTCAAGGAATCAGGCAAGGCTAGTAGATAGGCCACGGGCCCCTTTCTCTCCACAATCTTGAAAGGTCCCATGAACCTAGGAGAGAGTTTATCTCCCTTCCCAAACTTGATCAAACTCTTATGCGGTTTAACCCATAAGAAGACTCGATCGCTAACCTCGTAACTACGGTCGAATCGGTGCGCATCGACATAACTCTTCTCTCGATCCTGCGCTTCTTTAATCCTTTGTCTTATTGTTTGAATTTGTTCTTCCATTTCTTGGATCACTTCTGGTCCCACCAGGACCCTATCCTCAAGTTGATCCCAACTCAAAGGCGTCCGACATGGTTTCCCGTAAAGAAACTCGAAAGGCGCCATCTTAATGGTGCTCTGGTAACTGTCGTTGTAAGTGAACTCCACTAGTGGAAAGAATTCTTCCCAATGATTTTGTTGGTCCATCACGTACATGTGCAACATGTCTTCCAAGGTTTGGTTCATTCGTTCTGTCTTCCCGTCAATCTCCAGGTGATACGCAGTACTAAAGTTAAGTTGGGTTCCCAAGTCCTCTTGGAAACTCGTCCAAAATCGTCCAGTAAACATCGATCCTTGGTCAGATATAATTTTTTTAGGAATGCCATGCAGCCTCACAATCTCACTGCTGAAAACTCTACCTATGTCAGGTGGTTGATACGTCGTATGCATAGGAATAAAGTGAGCACTCTTTATCAGAGTGTCTACTACTACAAAAATAGAGTCATGTCTCCTTGTTGTCAGTGGCAATCCAACAGTAAAATCCATCGAAATGACCTCCCATTTCGATTCTGGAATGGCATGTGGTTGTAGTAAATTTTCTGGGTGTCTATGTTCAGCCTTTACCTGCTGAAACTCTAGACATCTAGCCACATAGTTGACTATGTCAGCCTTCATTCCCTTCTAGAAGAATAAGGGTTTAAGGTTTGCCCTCATCTTCGTGACTCTCAGGTGAGCCATGTAAACTGCTCTATGAGCCTCGCTCAGGATCAACATCCTCAACTCGTCATTGGGCGGTACATAAATCTGACTTTTAAACCTCAATAAACGATCGCTATCAAATGAAAATCCCTCGTATCGTGGTACCATCATTGTGTTTTGTCCAATAAATCCCTCGACCTCCTTGTACCAATCATCGTCATGTTGTAAAGTGAGAATCTTCTCACGTAGATTCATTTGAAGAGGCAACACCGAAAAGATGCGTGGCCTCCGACTCAAAGCGTCTGTCACTCGGTTCATTGTTCCCTTTATGTAAGTAATCTTGAAGTCGTACTCGCTAAGAAATTACGACAAACGTCGTTGTCACGCATTCAGGTCGCTTTGCGTAAAAATGTGTTGTAGTCCACAATGATCAGTCTTTAGTTCAAATTTTTTTCCAAGAAGGTAGTGTCTCCAAACCTTCAAGGCATACATGATGGCTAATAACTCCAAATCATGCGTCGCATAGTTCTCCTCATGCCTTCTCAATTTCCTCGAAATGTAAGCAATCACTTGTTTGTCTTGCATCAAGACTCTGCCTAAGCCTTCCTTGGATGCGTCTGTGCATACCAAGAAGTCTGTGTCCATGTCAGGGACCTTTAGTATTGTCATTATTTTCAACAACTCTTTAAGCCTTCAAAATGCTTCCGCACATTTCTTGGTCCAAACAAACTTCTTGTTTTTCTTCTGCAATTCTGTGATCGGATTTGCTATCTTCGAAAATCCCTCGACAAACCATCGATGGTATCATGCTAAACCCATAAAGCTACGCACTTCTATGAAATTCGTCGGCATAGGCCATTCCATAATAGCCTCAACCTTGGCTGGATCCACGGCGATACCTTCGCCGGAGATGACATGCCCTAAGTAGTGAATCCTCGATTGATAAAAAGAGCATTTGGACAACTTCCCATACAATTTGTGCTCTCACAGACACTGTAGCACCAAGCGCGAGTGCTCTTCATGCTCCTCCATCGTCCAAGAGTAGATCAAATATTGTCAATGAATACTTGGACGAACTTGCCCAAGTACTCGCGGAACACCCCATTCATCAAACTCATAAATACCCCTAGGGCGTTTGTCAGTCCAAACGGTAAAATAGTAAACTCGTAGTGTCCAAACCTCATCTTAAAAGCGGTCTTAGAGACATCATCCTTCTTGATCCATAACTGGTGATACCCAGATCGCAAATCAATCTTGGAGGACACCATCCCACCCTTCAATTGATCAAACAGATCATCAATTCTTGGCAAGGGATACTAGTTCTTGATCGTGGCATTGTTTAGTTGACGGTAGTCAATGCAAATACTCCACGATCTATCCTTCTTTCATATAAAAAAAAAACAGTGCACCCCACGGTGACACACTAGGATGTATCAGTCGCAGGTCCAGCAACTCCTTCAGTTGCATTTTCAACTCTTGCAACTCTGGGGTCAACATCCGATAAGGCGTTCTTGCTATCGGTTCGGTCCCCGGTTTCAGGTCTATGGTAAACTCCAATTCCCTTTCCGGCGGCATCCTAGGTAACTCCTCTGGAAATACATCCGCAAACTCCATCACCACCGAAAGGTGTTCTATACCTTCCACTACTCCCTTCTCGTTTAGTGCAAGGATCGCATAAACCTTGCACCCCTTGTGCATGCTCTTCTGAAGTTGCAAGGAAGAAATGAACCTCAGGGAAACTCCCTGGTTCCATCCTACAATCACACGTCTCTGTCCCTCCTCATCGACCAAGCTCAACCATTTTGTCTTATAGTTGAGTATCACCTCATGCAATTCCAACCAATCCATACCAATCACAACGTCATAAGATCCTAAGATCGTGACGTACAAGTTGGCCCTCGTGACAAACTCTCGCAGGTTAAGGGCACAGCCCATAACCTTTCCTCCAAACTTCTGTTTGGCTCCCGAGGCCATCTCCACGAAGCTAAACTCATCCTGTTCGGCTTCCTTTACCTTAATCCTTTTTAGCGCTGCACTAGAAATGAAACTCTCGATAGCACCGGGATCTATCAAAATACTAAGGGTTTGGTCAGCGATAGTACCTATCGTCTCGAGCACAATCGAATGGTGCTCGGCCTGGCGGTTATTCACCGTTGCATGAATCCGATGGGCCTTGCCCATGTCTCCCACTGTAGTGGGTCCGGTTGATCTGGATGCTCTGGTCCTCTCCATAGGATGGTCGCGCTGGTAGTGTGGCTCCTCACACGTCCAACACCCCTTCTTTAGCCCAGTAGTCCTGGTACCCGAAGTAAAATATGATGACCCACTAGCCTAGAACCTTGGGTTGTTATGCTGAATAGGCCTAAATTGTTGCTGCCGCGAGCGATGTTGTTGTTGATGCTGTGGTCCCCGATAAGGTGTCCGTTGCTGAGGCGGTGGTCATCGGGGTGTAATGAAAGTGGATCCCCTATGGAAGCCATGATAACCCGGCATACGTATCGCTAGTGTCTGGTGCTGCTGTGTTCCAGATGGAACCTTCCCTGATGGTCTCGCTAGAGTCTTGGTTTGACCCCCACTGATAAGATCCTTCTCTGTTATGAGGGCCTTCTGGACGACATCGTGCAAGGTTTGAGGCATCAAAATTCTAACCTTTGCATGCAGGCTTCCATTAAGGCCAAACACGAACCTATTGACCTTAAGTTTCTCTGTGTTAAGGTGTGAAGCATACCAGAGCAGCTCCACAAAACGGGCCTCATACTCAGGCACCGTATGACCTCCCTGTCGTAAGGCGTTTAACTCATTGAGCTGACACTCGATGAATTCCTCTGAAGGTACCTCTCTCGGAATCGTTCCTCGAACAGTTCCCATGACACATCTTCAATGGCCATGTTCAGTTGTGGCAGGAGCACCTTCTACCATAGAAGAGCGCTCCCCTTCAGTTGAAAGACCACCATGCGGACCTTCATGTTGGAGGTATAATCACGAAGTGTGAAGCACATCACCATGTTCTCTAACCATGCCTTGGCGGTTGCACCATCCGAGGCACCAAAGAACTCGAGAAATTTGACCTTCTCAAGTTCATAGTGAATGCTTACCGTAACGGCCGGTGCACGTGGCGGAACCTCAGCGGGTGTCGACGCCCTAGCCTCATCTCTGTCCAAACGACTAATCAGTGCCTCGAACATGCACTGAAAAGATCTCATCATCCCGACAACATCGCCAACTGCTATCTTCTCCTATCCGAGAACCTGCTCATCTCCCTGGGGGGGTAGATCCCTTAGGTGTGGATGATACTGGAGGCATCGCGCCTCCTCCCCTGGTACCCCATCGTCTGCATCTGCGGCGTCCTCTAACCATGATTACCTGCACACATACAACCAACTCGATTAGCAACAGTATAATCTGATCATGTCAACGAAAGTCATAGCGATCCCAATTCGCGGGTTGAACCTGCTCTGATACCATATGTAACGATTCTCCTCATCACGACGACAAACCCCTTTATAACAAGTGCATTTTTTCTTTTTTGTGCGTGTGCGTGTGTACAAGGGTAACAAGACATTATACTTTGTGCCACCACATGACGATGAATCATGATGGATACAACTGCGATATCAACATAAAGATCTAGGACGCATGAAAACATCTGCCAGCAAAGAACAACAATCAATCGACAAAAATAAGACTGACTACCCGCCTGGTCTACCCTGCAATGGTTAGGACCTCCAAGACACATAAGCAACGCTCAAGCCTAGGTTCCCATCGATTTTAACCATTTAAGGTCTCAGGGCTGGAGACTGTTCTGAGGAACATGGAGGTGTCTACATCCCGCCCGACGTAAGAAGATCACGCACAATAAAGTTTACAGACCAAGTGCAACATTAAAAGAAAGAAAAATAACCACAACACCCTCAATGGGAAACGCAAGCCAAACTACTTCGCCAACCCACTCAACCATCAAGTCCAGCTAGTAGATAATTACCATCTATTTTAGTCATCTATCACAAACCCATCTTATCATGGCTATAATCAATTTAACAACAAGGTACCATATAAATTAGCCTTAAAACAATTCAGTTGCGCCATTTTAAATTATAGTGCCATCGGAGTACTATCTCAATCAATTAGCCTTACCATATTATTATTGTTATAAATGATCTATTCTAAAATCAATAACCAACAATTATGTGCATATACATAACAATATCCCAAGGTCCATATTATGTACCTCTTAAGAATAAATACACAAATTCCTCATCCCACAGTAATAATAATGATAATTTATTATTATTAGTAAAAGTACTTCATTGCCCTAATATAATAATCATTAAAAACCTTAACCATTTCCTAACATATGAGGATGTCTAAACAAGGTTTCTATCATATTCATTCACTCCATCCACTCTGAAACAATAAGGGTCTACACTAGGTTAGTTCATGTACATTGTCGGTTCACCACATAACATAATGATAATGGTAAAAATAAAGGATATTGTTATTTAAATGAAATGAAGAAAAGGGACATTACTAAATAAAGAAAAGTAAAATACCTTATGGTGCAAGAACATTATATTAGCAGTTCATCAATAGTAGCCTTGAAATTTAATCATTACCATAATCCTTAGCATTAACATTTAACATTACATTACTTTAACATTTCCATAAAGAAATACTAACAGTGAAATTAAGCGACCCAACCACTATGCCACTAAAATTAAAAAAAATGGCAGAAAGAAACTCACAGTTATGAGTGCAGTC
This sequence comes from Picea sitchensis, assembly GCA_010110895.2. Classification (NCBI taxonomy): domain Eukaryota; kingdom Viridiplantae; phylum Streptophyta; class Pinopsida; order Pinales; family Pinaceae; genus Picea; species Picea sitchensis. Next base: position 29,696 of record SNQJ01S0063208.1, read on the forward strand.
CAGAAATCAACGCAACTTAAAGGCACATGTCGGGAATTTCGAAATCAAATGGAAGCTAACCTTTTGGCTACTATCTAGCTCGGCAAGTAACCGAAAACCAGAATCAACCTGACAACCATCAAGGGCAACCTTAATCTGACAGCGTGGAGACACCCTTTAAACATCCAGAAAAGATGTAATGGAAGGAAGGACAAATGGTGCTTCACAAGGATTCAATCAGAGGATGGAGGAATCAATGGAAAAATTGATCCCTTAAGTAAAGAATGGAGCAGGCCAGATGTCAGCGATTTGAGGTAGTTGGGCGCATTGTCTTTTCGATTTGGATCGAAATATTATATTTTAATAACACCATTAACACAAAAATCAATCTCGGGTAAGGGAAAACCTAATATCCATAAATTCATTGACTCGGTGGCTGAAGCGTCCAAATAACATTTAATCTTTGAGGTTTGGGAAATCTAATCCGGTCATGTTAGATTTAGTCATCATGGCACTAAATTTGGGTAAACTAATTATAATTATTCAAATATTGAATCGTTTAACTCAAATAGACTTGGAATTCAAATATGGTTAATTAAGGATTTAGTGTTGGCACTACGAATTTCTGGTTGATATTGCTAGGACACAGCGAAATTTTGCATCTCCACGACAACCGAAATTTGCGGTATCTATGATAGAAGGAAATGCAGTGTCTATGACAGACAAAATTGCAGTGTCTATGATAGACGAAATTGCCAGAACAATTCCATAAACAAAACTCAGACTTTAACTTATAATTGAGAAAGCCAGGAGGACTGCCATGGCGCAAACGGTGTTTAGATCACCTGCAAATAAAATTTTATCTAACTTAAAAATATATATACAGAACAATTCAAAGGGGCTTAAGAACAGGGAAAATGTGCACCAGGGTCTTGAATTAAAATTCGTGACCGAGTAGCTCACCGCCTTCAGAATTCGTGGAGCTGTAAGGGTCGGAAAATCTTAAGGCTACAACTAAGATTTTTGTTTTTACGAGAGGGTAAGACAGTCACCAAGAAGATTCAGGCTACCGGTAAAATTCAATAGTGAGCATTGACCCACTATAGAGAGACTCCTATCAACGCTCAAGTAAAGACAAAACCGAGGTCAGAGTAATAACCTCCACTTGCTCACAGGATAAGTTACAAATGCAAATAGTCCTTCAGAAGGGAAAAAGGAGATGCACGCCTACGAAGTCGAGAATGCATGCAAACATATCAACAAAGGACCAAGAAACTTAAAGGCAACAGTTCATATTTGTTCTAAAAGTACGAACCTACAATTCAAGCAACTCCTACTGAGCACAAATGAGGCTAAATATAAGTCGCTAAAAGGACATTTCGTTACTATTCTGAATAGTGGCAATTCAAGGAGATATTCAGCAGACTGAACCGAGATCTGGAATTTTGTCACCATTCATCACATAGTAAAAATCCCAGAGCATTTGTTAGGGAAACAACAACGACATGCAGACAAATAAGGGGTCAATTCATAAAAATAAAAATGTGATCGCTGAAGTGAATAAAAACTAGTGAATCGTTGGGGAAAGTAAGAACTTTACTAATGAATGTAATCCTTGGAGAAAAAAAATATTGCCGGGTACCCAAGCCAGAAAATCGCGGAGTGTTAACCATACGGATCCCAACCAAGGATCAATAAAACCCAACCAGCACGCAGACCATAATTTCAGGCATTCAACGAATAGGCAAAGGCTCAACCAAATCATCCATCACTTCTGTGTAGAGACAAAATACATAGAAAAAGGGCCATCAACAGTCACAGGGTTAAGTTGCGATTGAGGTGATACAACACAGTGTGGGTTCAATCATCAAAATAAGAAACGCAGAGATAAGAGCTTCACCATCAATTAAATTTCAAGGTAGTAAAACGCAGGCAAGAAGGAATATGCAGAAAAGTCCAACGAGATATAAACATGAAAGAAAATGAGACAATACTATGTGTAAGCATGCCGACTTCATTTTTAATTCTCAATCAGATCCAAGCATAAATTCCTAGTGCATTCAATTCTTCTTAAGTCATGAGCGTACCTTTTCCTTATCGCCTGCCTCGAATGACGTCTGCGGGCTCCGTGCTGCTCCCACTCGTCGACCGTCGAGACCTCACCGATACCTCCCACCCAACGCTAGGGGTACTCTGCTTCCCCCTTAGCTCCCCGAGCCGCAAAGGGGCCACACACTATATAGATGGTACGTCTAGCTCCCATCTCACCTTGCCAGGCTGAGATACCATTCCTATTCGAGCTGGGTAAACCCAACTCCCCACAAGTAATCAGTCAAGTCAATAATCCGACAACGTATTGTTACGCTAACAATTGATCCCCTTTCTTCCTTCTCTTCCCTTTATTTTATAGAGTTTATGCACTTCCCTCTTTCCGTAAATCTCATTTACTTTAAATTTTAATAAAATCTTCTAAAAATCTCTTTCGTACAAGTGTCATTCATCCCCCACGTTTCTCCATTAACTATTTTCTTAAATTTATTAATTTGTTGTATTTCCCTCACCCACCTAGAGTTACTCTTATTTTTACTCCTAGGTGTCACTAGATTCCCTTACAGGTTTTAAATACTTTCCCTAAAACGATGTTGCTAATTTAGTTCAATTTAGAAGGTTCTTTATTGTAGATTCGTTACTAAGTTGACCTCGCTTTTTACCATAAGTTCATTTCTTTCCCTTATTATGTTTCCTCCATTCCTTAGTTTCCTAATTTTTATTATTCCCTTATTTACCCCTTTTTATTAGAGCCAAAATGGCAGTTGCACTATTTAATCTTTTCCTTTTATTATTAATTTAATATCTTTTTATACTTTCACAAGTTACAAATTAAATTCTTCTTCCCCCCCCCTCCCTTTTCACATATTTTATTTAATTTCTTACTCTCTTCATTTTACCCAAAAATTTATGAAGTCTACCATTATCACTTAAGTGGATTTTATTTTAAAATTTATTATTTTATTTTTAGAGAGATAATTTCCTACAGGTAGACAAAACTTTACCCCTAAAGAAGTTTTAGACTTAGGACTTAGATTCTGAACTAGGCGACATTTTAATTAGGGGAGTCATTTTAAAATTTCTTATGACATATTATTCTTAGGGCCATCTAGGTTCATTCCTTTAACATCATCAATGCGACATTCCCTTCAGGACGCACTACGTGCTCCAAGGGTGCCACTCGCCTCTAGTGTTTCTCTTGCGCAACGTGCCCTTCAGGATGCACCACGTTCTCCAAGGGTGCCACTCACTTCTTGACTGATTAGTAGACATCAATAACCCCTAGAGTCAACACTCCTCCAGGTGAACTTGTGGGAGACTAATGGATTCTAAGTAATAAGGCCCCTGCCTTATTGCGTGCCCCTTAGAATCATCGTGAGCGACTGTTGTAGTCTTCCCTCATGGCATCGTGGATCCTCTCGAACTAGGTAATCGTTAACCTACAGTTCGAGCCACGGTGAGAGTGCTAGTAGGTTGTGGGAGGGTTGTTGTCCACACCTCTCCCTCAACCTCTTTGGTAGTCATGTGTGGCCCCTTTACTCCATATGTGAGTCTGGTCGACAAGCTATCGTTAGCCTGCATCATCAACAATCATGTCATAACATGTCCACATCATATCATCAAATGAAATGTAATAGCACAATAAATAAATCAACCCAAATAGCACACTCCCTGACTCAATATGGAGTCCAAGGGGTTCCATCGATGCCTCTACATCCTCAAGGTCCAAAACCCTACATACTCAGTAAAACCGAGTCAATAGCACCTGCCTATGTCAATGCAGTAAAACATCATGTCATCTACCATAACGCATCATAATCAGGGACAAATGTTTTAATATCATAATAGTCTAGATCACTTGCAAACAAGTGTCCTCAAAGAATAATTTTTCTTAGTGTGCTAGAGCGGGATGTTAATGTCAGGTTCTTTTTTGGCCTTAATGTCAACATTTGTGCAAAGGTTAGGATTCTAGTGCCTCAAACCTTGCATTATGTCATTCAAAATGCCCTCATAGCATAGGAGGAGCTTATCAACGGGGTTCAGAGACTGACTCCAGCGAGAACAATAGGGAAGGTTTCATCTGGTGCACAACAACATAAGACATCAACTAGGAATTCACCAGGATATCGTGGCTTTCAGAGAGGATCCACTTTCACTACACCTCATCGACCAATGCCTCAGCAGTAGAATATTTACTGAGGACCACAGCATCAGCAGTAGCATCAACCATGGCAGTAGCAGTTTAGGCCTATTCAATAGAACAGACCAAGGTTCCCGACAGGTGGGCCGACATCTTCTACTTTGGGCACCAGGAGTACTAGATCGAAGAAAGGGTGTTGGACATATGGGGAGACACATTACTAGCACAACTTCCCAGTGGAGAGGACTAGAGCATCTGGATCAGCCATACCCACTATCGTGGGATATTTGGGCAAGGCCCATCAGATTCATGTGATTGTGAATAACCTCCAGAAAGAGAACCAATTGACTATTCTCGACATGTCAGGTACCATTTCTGACCAGAACCTTAGTATTTTGATAGATCCCAGTGCTAGTGAGAGCTTCATTTCTAGTGCAACGCTAAAAGGAATTAAGGTAAAGGTAGTCGAACAGGATGAGTTTAGCTTTGTAGAAATGGCTTCTGGATCCAAACAAAATTTTGGTGGGAAGGTTACGGGATGTAGCCTTAACCTAGGAGAGTTTGTCACTAGGGCCAACCTGTATGTCATAGTATTAGGATATTATGATGTTGTGATCGGTAAGGACTGGTAGGAATCGCATGAGGTGATACTCAACTATAAAATGAAATGATTGAGCTTGGACGATGATGAGGGTCAAAGATGCGTGATTATAGGTCAGAACCAGTGAGTTTCCCTGAAGTTCAGATCTTTCTTGCAGCTACAGAAGAGCATGTGCAAGGGATGTAAGATTTATGTGATCCTTGCGTTAAACGAGAAGGGAGTAGCAGAAGGTCTAGAACACATTCTGGTGGTGAGAGAGTTTGTGAACGTATTCCCTGAGTTACTTGGGATGCCGCCAGAGAGGGAATTGGAATTTTCCATCAATCTAAAATTGAGGACTGAACCAATAGAAATAATGCCTTATCGGATATTGACCCCGGAGTTACAAGAGTTGAGAATGAAATTAAAGGAGTTGTTGGACCTAGGACTTATATGTCCAAGTGTTTCAACATGGGGTGCATCGATTATCTTCATACGGAAGAAGGATGGTGTAACACCATGTTTCCCCCAGCTTGTAAAAATAACTGGACTGGCCAAGAACTGTGGCAAACTCAGAAATGTGAATATGTGATATGAATGGACCTTGTGGAAAAGGTCGATGAATGTGAATGATATTATGAATTTATATTGCAAGACTGCTGAGAGGGGATATGCTGAAAAATAGACCACGGTGGTTGCAGAGAGGCGGTGGAAGGCACCTGGAAAGGTGGCGTTAACTTCCACCAAAAATCAATACCGTATTTGGAATTCACTGGCCCAGAGAACCAAAAGTGGCTCGTTGGCCCTGAATTTAATGTCTCGCAGGCTGGTAGGTATATGTCTCCTCAGGAGTTAATGAGGGATGGGGAGGTGAACTGCCCATCCGTAGAGCCGTCAGGCCTGACCAGCGCGAGGGAAATCACGCCACAAGCAACCTTACAAGAGGATAAGGTGTGGGGGAGAAGCGATTGGAGGCAGACGCAAAGGGAGTAAGAGAACTCTAGAAATATGCAGAGTGAGTGATAGCAGAGAGGGAGGAGAGTAACCTTCACTCCTGGTCACTGGAAAACAAAGATGCAATCTCACAACATCATGGTCTCAGCTCGGGGGTGGCTAGTGGTAAATCCGTTAGGAGTCGTTGAGCCTACGGTTGGGTAGAAATGAGCACCCCTCTTAGTAGTTGCATAAGCTTCTGGTGTTACTTTCTGATAAGTGTTTTGCCTTTGACATATTGAAATATATGTATGCTGACATCTATGATCATAAGCTGTGAAATGGTGAATGACTTCATTATAATAATTTTTGTATGATATTTTGATCAGCACTGGTAGTTGTATGTTTATAATCGAAATAATACGTATGGATTCTTATTTCATAAGTTGTTATTTATATGCGTACTGATCTACTTCAGACTTCACGTCTGGTTCTTGGGAGAGAGATACCCCTATTTGCCTCAGATAGTACCCTAGGTAAACTTCCCCATAGAGATACCCTTCTCAAATGCCCATCAAGAACCTGGAGAGAGGACGTGAAGGTGCAAGGCCTTAAGAAATCCCTGATAAGTATCGAATCAATGGAAGAAATCCCATTGGCATATCGGTGGTCACTCACGACCATCAGATTGGAAGGAGAAATTGGAGTGTTAAGTGCCTTAATCTGGAATAGGTGTTGATCGACGGACAAGATCCCATCAGGAAATTTTGTGGTCACCCATGATCATTAGATTGGTAGCAGAAAGTGGGATGTTAAGGCCTTACCACTTTGTCTTTTTGTGTCTTCGTGGGCAGCGAAGAGATCGGGATCGTAGATCCCCAAGGTCCAGGAGAACATCTGGACAATTGATTTTTCCACGTCCAGGGAGTCGTGGGAGAATGCACAAGTTACGAACCTGTCGGAGCCGTCAGATATCGACTGGAAAACCTGATAGCCGTTGGATCTGTTAAGAGATACCCGAGGGTCAAACCCCCAGTGAATAGGGGCGAAAACCCCAAAGTAGATCTGGACCGTCTGATTTAAGGAGGTTGCGTGACGCGAGATTAGCTATTTTGGGAAAATGGGAATCGTGAATTCGGAATTTCTGGTGATGAGAGATCGGGACTTTCCCTGGTGGAAACCTCGAAGCAGTCATGGATTGTCCAATTTAAGGAGGCTATGTGTCGCGAGATTACCCGTTTTGGGAAAATGGAAATCGCGAATTTGGAAGTCCTGGTGACGAGAGATCGGGACTCTCCATGGTGGAAACCCCGAACGACGCAACTCTTGAACGTTCGAGATTAATTATCCTTGATCAATGGTTCTCAGGCGAATTCCGTACCCCCCTTGCCATTCTGCCTTTAATGGGGCCGGGGGGGGTCCGGAATGGTCTGGCGTGTGAAGTGGGACCCGTCTCCTGTCACATTGCCCACCGTGTTGTGCTTCCCTATTGCCACCTGTACTCCACTCAATCGTGTGATAGGGCCCATTCCTATTGGCCATTCGCTAACCCTGTTGGGATTTGTCCCTATTGGCCAGTCGCTAGCCTTGTCAGGGTTCGGCGGTTACAGATTCGAATGATTCGACATCTCTGTAGTGACGAGTCACGAATTATTGAGAATCACCATGTTTATTTGACCTGTGATCATGATCCACGATCACATGGGAGCAGAGAGAGAGAGAGAGAACTAGTTTACGCTAGGCCTCCGTAGATATTTCGGGGGCTCTGATTCGACAGGAAGCAACAAAAATTTTTATTATGGTAGTGGGTGTGTGACAAATTGGTATCAGAGCATGGTTACAACACTTGGCCTGCTTGGACCCAGGCACGAGCTACGTAAGAAGATATTTTCATCTGCATTTTCTCCTTAAGAAGAAGGATTGCAGAATGAAACTGTAATCTGGGACATGAACTGCATTGTCCTGTTTTAGTGTTACGATGGCTACCTACTAAAGTAGGTAGAGTCTCTTGCAATTGAGATGGCTGGATAGATAAGGATTAAGACCCAAATGAAAAACCCCTATTATATGGGTATACATGTGAAAATATGAATTTATGCGTCGGTTATAAAAAATGTATCTAACTCTTGACTAACAACTAGCGTTTGTCTTTTCACCCAAGCGGACGATCAGCCGGGAGAATTTACAAACGCAGAAAATGGTGACTCACCAAGAGGTGGGAGAAGGCTCCCACAATAGAGACGAAGATTCTGACGAAAGAAGAGCAATAGGAACCCCTCTATATATAGCCGAGACGTTAAGGAGTCTCATGGTTGAATTGTAAAGCTGCAAGGCCGACAACGAAAGGATGATGAAGGAATAAGAAAAGAAAACTAAAATTAATGCAGATTTATTGCAGAGCTTATCTGACCTATAGCGACAAATGCAGCATGAACCCGAGATGCAAAAACATGGTCGTATTAGTGGCCATACTGAGAGGAGAACCTCAAAGAAGGTCCACCCCACAGGTAAAGGACCAGTGCCAAACGATTCCTCTGAGAAGGAAGCTGGCAATTCAGAAGGCTCTTCCAGCAACAGGACCAGTTCTTATTCTTGAAGAAAACAGAAGAAGCAAAAGACTTCCAAGGGTCATAAATTTGAGGAATTCAGAAAGGCCAAACCTCCCTCCTTCGAGGGTGAGGTAAAGAAGGGAGAGGAAGTCGAGGCCTGGCTACTTAGAATGAAGAAATATTTCAGAGTCCATGATATTTCAGAGAATTTAAAGGCCCGAGTTGCCACATTCAATCTGAATGGAAAAGCTTCCATCTGGTGGGAAGATCTTAAGAATATGAAAGGGATCCATGAGGAGGACCTGTCCTGGAAACAGTTTGAGAAGTACTTCTGGAAGAAGTATTTGTCGAAAAAATATTTCGACGAGAAGGCTAAAGAGTTTTATGAACTCAAACTGGGGAAACTCACTATAGAGGAATATGTCAACAAATTCCTCAACTTATTGAGATATGTACCCTACATCAAGGTAGAGAAGGCGAAGGTGCAATGCTTCATCAGTGGGCCACCCAAGGAATACCGGAACTGAATTGAATTTGACGAGCCAAAGACCTTAGAAGACACTATTCAAAAGGCAACATATTGTCATGAACAATATGGACATCGGGCAGAGGCTCGTGGAGACTGGAAATATAAGAGTGGTTCGAGATTTCAGAAAATGGGGATCAAATCCTCAAGATTTAAGAACTACAAGAAGAACTCCAGAATGAACTTTCCATCCCGGAGTGTACTCCAGTAGAACTTTCCCTCATTGGACGGAAATAAAACTTCTGGACCTATACCAGTAAAGACTAATAACCCAAAGAGAGAACCTCTGAAATGTTGGGGTTGCGAAGAAGAGCATCTCCTGAGAGACTATCCACACCGACAATAGAACAGTCGAAAAGTTTATAACATTCAAGAAGCTACCACAATCAATGAGGTGGCAAGGAGTGTGCCGTAGATTTATGCAGCATTGGATAATAACCAAGTTGACCACCAAGCTTCAGTGGTGGAAATAGAAGGTATGATTTTCAACCATCTATTGTCTGTTTTGATTGACCCTGGTTCAAATTTGATTTATATAGCCCCTAGAGCTGTTGATAAGTGTAAACTACAACCATAGAAACAAACCAAGCCATGGTTGGTACAGTTAGCCACTGGAACCAAAAGGATGATAGCAGAGGTTATACCCGCCTGCCAATTAATGTTGGGTGAATTCCCCACCCAAGCAACCCTTAACATATTACCCCTGGGATCATACGATCTATTGATTGGTATGGACTGGCTGGTCACCCATAAAGACAGACTGGATTGTTACCATAAAACCTTAGAATGTGTGAGCGAAGAAGGAAAAAGGATAACCCTTCAAAGGATCCGAAAACCTGTCTCAGTGAGGAAAATATCAGCCCTACAAATGAGAAAGTATTGCCGAAAGGGGTGTCCCCTATATGCAATACAGGTGTTGAAAACAAACGAAGGTGATAGACCAAGCCCTGGTGATCACCCTATCTTGAAAGAATATAGATATGTGTTTCTAGAAGACTTACCGGGTCTACCTCTGAGAAGAGACATTGACTTCTCGATAGAGCTCGCACCAGGAGCGGTGTCGGTGTCCAAGAAACCCTACCGGATGAGCACACCTGAGTTAGTTGAACTCAAATTGAAATTGAAAGAAATGATGGATAAGGGTTATATTCGACCCAGCGTGCCCCCATGGGGAGCACCAGTCCTATTTGTGAAAAAGAAGGATGG